>PVKS010000418.1:189906-200285 GCA_004027875.1 Aplodontia rufa
AAAAAAAAAAAAAAAAAAAAAAAAAAAAAAAAAAAAAAAAAAAAAAAAAAAAAAAAAAAAAAAAAAAAAAAAAAAAAAGAGGTAAAAGATTGTTGTATAAGCCAAGCACAGTGGTGCACTGTAATCCCAGCAGTTTAGGAGGCTGAAGCAGGAGGATTTCAAGTCCAAAGCCAGTCTCAGCAATTTAGCAAGACTATAAGCAAGACCGAGTTTCAAAATAAAAAATGAAAAGGGCTGGGGATGTGGCTAAATGTTAAGTACACCCTGGATTCAATCCCTAGTAACACCCCAAAAGGAGAGATTATTATATGAATAATTGTGTGTAATTTGGCTCCTTCCAAAACCACCACTGAATCTACAATAAAACGGATTTTCTTTTTAAATCATAAACCCACAAGGACAAGAGATATCAGCATAGAAGTCCTAGAAATAAGAAAGCAGGAGGCTATGCGGAAACTGCCTTAGCAGATTTCACAAAACCAACTTTAAAGCTATAGGATAAGGTGAGAACATTCATTTCACACCACAGAAATTTAAAAAGGTTTCAATCACTTGCCTCTAGAGAAAGGAACTGAGAGAAGAGGGGAAAGGCTAGGAACCATGGTACAATAGTCCCCCCTTGTCGCAGAGAATATACTCCAAGACTTTCAGTAGACATCTAGAACTGCAAACAGTACCAAACCCTATATATGCTGTCTTTTCCTATATATACATACCTATGATAAAGTTTAATTTGTAAATTATACAAGTGAGAGATTAACAATAACTAATAGTAAAATAAAATTTTAACAAAATACTGTAATAAAAGTTATGTAAGTGTGCCCCTTCCCTCTCGATACCTTATTGTACTGTACTCACCCTTTTCCATTTAATACTTTCAAGCCATGATTGACCATGGGTAACTGAAACTGCAAAACTGGATAAGGGATGACTGACTACTGTCATTTTTTATATGCTTTTATTACTGACTCTTAAACTATTGGCATGTTTTACTTCAAAAATAAAAGTTAATTTTAAAAATACCATGCCATGTGCAGTGGTACACACCTGTAATCCCAACTGCTCAGGAGGCTGAGGCAGGAGGGTCACAAGTTCAAAAACAGCCTCAGGAACTTATCAAGGCCCTGAGCAACTTAGTAAGACCTGTCTCAAGATGAAAAGGGCCAGGGATGTTGCTCAGTAGTTAAGTGCCCCTGGGTTTATCCCCCTCCAGTACACATATATAAATATATACATATACATACATACATATATGTGTGTGTATATATATATATATATATATATATATATATATATGGATTTTCCAAAAAAGAGGTTATCAGATAATAAAAGAAAATAGATAACTTGGAATTTCTCATGGATAAGATGAAAGAAAGCATGAAAATGTTGAGATTAAGTCTACTTTAGAAGTTCCTAAACAGAACAAATATAACTAAAAATAATGAGATTTATAAAAATAAAACATGAGCAAACCACATCAAATGAAAAGAAATGCTTTTTAACATAAAGATGATTATGAGTAAGTTATATATACAACAGACAAATTATAGAAAAATTCATGGATATAAGAGAAGAAAATTTTATGGAAACAGAGACCAAAAAGTAAAATTGTGACCTTGGAAAAATATGTAAGAACAATTAACCCAAAATATCCTGTTTGAAATTATATATATCAAGGAAAAAGAATCGCTGGGTATCTGCCAATGACATTCTTCATGGATATAGTAAAGGCAATTCTCAAATTCATTTGGAATAACAAGAAACCCAGAATAGTCAAAATATTACTAAGCAAGAAAGATGAAGCAAGAGGTATCACAATACCTGATCTGAAATTACACTATAGGGTTGTAGTAAGAAAAACAGGATGGTATTAGTATTGAAACAGACATGAAGGCCAATAGAATAAGACACTGAGACAAATCCACAAGGCTTTAACCATCTGATCTTTGACAAAGGTGGCAAAAATATAGTATGGAGGAAAGACAGCCTTTTCAACAAATGGTGCTGGCCAAACTGGAAAACAATATGCAGACAATTGAAATTAGATTCTTCTCTCTCACCCTGCACAAAAATCAATTCGAAGTGGATCAAAGAATTAGGAATTAAACCAGCAACTATACAATTATTAGAAGAAAGAATATGATCAACACTCTATCACACCAGTGTAGGTACCAATTTCCTTAACAAGACTCCCAAAGAGCAAGAATTAAAGCCAAGAATTAATGAATGGGATGCCATTAAACTGAAAAGCTTCTGCAAAGCTAAAAAATTAGTCAAGAATGTCAAGAGAGAACATACAAAATGTGAGAAAATCATGGCCTGCTCCACTCTGGAAAGCAGAACACTAGTAATGGAACCATCATACAACCCAGCTATCCCACTCCTGGGTATTTTCCCAGAAGAGCTAGAACCAGCATACTACAGAGACACAGCTACATTGATGTTTATAGAAGCTCAACTTACAATAGGTAAATTATGGATCAACCCAGATGCCCCTCACTGGATGAGTGGACCAAAAAACTGTGATATGTACACACACACACACACACACACACACACACACACACACATATACACAATGGGGTTCTGCTCTACTATTAGAAAGAATGATATCTTGGCTTTTGCATATCATGGATGGAAATGGAAAAAATCATGCTGAGTGAAATATCCCAAACCCAGAGACCTAAGGGCCAAATGTTTTCTCTCACATGTGGAATCTAGAGTAAAACCTAAGAGAGGATGAAAGCTAAGTTTAATCAATAAACCTACCAAAGTTTAAGCATCACATAAGCTGGAGGGAGGGAGAACAGGAAGGGAAAAGGGGGGTTAGCAATATGGCTGGGTGTACTCAACTCCCACAAGAAGCCAAACTATACTCAGGCAGTTATATAAACTCAGAAATTTCAATAATTAATATACATGCATATGCTTATTTCTATCTATAAACATGAGGATATTACAGAGGAGACATGAGATCAGGGAATGGGTGAAGGCGGGGGTGGAGATCCTGGACTAGTATTGGGCTTAACTTCCTTTGTGAATACCTACGTATGCATGAATATGTAACATTGATTCCCTTCAATATATAAGGCTATGTTGAACCAAAAAAAAAAAAAAAGAAAGAAAGAAAGAAAAAGAAAAAGAATCACTGGGTATCTAGGTGGACAAAGCAAATCACATAAAAGAAGGAAAAAATATAATCACCTGAGACTTCTATACCTATACCTCAACTAGCACCAGAAAAGAATGGAGCAACATCTATTATGTTTACCCTTCAAGTGTATAAGAACAGACAGGCATTCTTAAGAACTCAAGGATTCTAATACAACTGAACCCTTCTTTTGAAATCTCAATGACAAACTTTGGCCAACCAAGAAATAAATTTTAAAAATAAGGAATCTCTGATAAATAATCATGATTTTAAAAGACTGTTAAGAAACACAGAATCTAAATGTAGGATAAAGATTCAGTAACTGTAGGAATTCTATTTGCCACACAATGCAAATGTCATAAAATTTAGCATTTAAAAATGGCAAAATATTCACTATTCTCCTGTTGAAGGAGCAAGGTATAAATTTATTTCCTCAGGTTTTGGCATATTGTCAACAGATAAAATCTAAAATTGAGATGGACTTGTAAAAAATATAACAATTCCCAATCTACAATAGCTTTTTATACCTTCTTTAGTTTAGAAACAAATATCTCTCACAGTGAAGAAAGACATTGCCAGCCCTCCAAATTGTACCGAACATGTACAAGTTTTTTCTTGTCATTATTCCCTAACAATAAAGTATTACAACTATTTACATCGCATTTACATCGCATTCTGTATCATAAATAATCGAGAGATTATTTAGAGTATTTGGGAGGATGCCATTAATGTAAAAGACTGAGGTATCTATGGATTTGGGTATCTTTGGGAGTCTGGAGGGCTGTCCTGGAACCATTCTCTTATGGATACCAAAGGATAAATGCATATAAACACACACACACACACCCCAAATATTAACATAACCACATATTAACAGTGTTTATTTCTTTTTTCTTTAGAAGAGAGGACAGAGAGAGAGAGAAAGAGAAAGAGAGAGAGAGAGAATCAATTTTTTTATTGAGTTTTTCTCATGGCTTTCGTTGCTCTGATACTTAGTTGTGTACATGGGTGCTGGGATTTGAACTCATGTACTTGCACATGGCGGGCATTCGCCATAACTGTCGAACCACTGTTCCAGCCCCTAACAGTGTTATTTCTGAGAGGTGAGATTTGAAATGATGTTAACTCTCCTCTTTTCTTTCTTTTTCTCCATTATGCGATTTTTTTTTTACAATGGACACATTACTATTTTAACAAAAACAATAAAACCATTCTAAAGAAAGAGGAGGTGGAGAACTTCCTTCTGGAATATAGAATGCAGTTTGAAAAACCGCTCATTAATCCTTGACTTGAACATGCACTGGTTGGTCTTGTGGGGGAAGCCAGGGGAGGTGAAAATGAAAAGGTGGCAGCTTTCCGGATGAGTAATTAATAATAGCTGCTAATCTTGTGTGGGTGTTCCCTCTGAATTAGGTACAGGCCATTTGCTTTACTTTCATCATACTTCCTTCTTTGAATAACTTTATGAAGTAGTGCTACTCAGTACCTCCACTAAGGTCTGAAGGTTGAGCACACAGTGCTCCTGAGACCCATGTGCACAGTTCCCAGGTGTCTGGCAATTCCTGGAGTTGCATGGTAGACAAATTGTGCTGCTGTGTGTAGTGACCTTGGCATCACTATCCCCCACCTTTTTTTTTTTCAGATGAGGAAAACTGAAACTCATAGAAGAAACTTGTCCCAGATCACACCTAGGAGGTAGCAAAGCAAGGACTCAAAGCTTGACCTGACATCAGAGAGCAAATCTGACAGTGGAGACCAGTGGCCTCCAATGCACAGACCAGCTGCCCCTGAGGGTGGAGAACAAGGGAGGGCTGGAAGGAGGTTGCAGTAAGCAGTGCCAAACGGAAGCACTCCTGTACATTCTTTGGGGATTTTAATATGGACTCACATAAGGCCATTCCAATTAATCAACAATAGAGGTATCTTTCTGATGATGACAGTTGCTATACACAAACATGTAAAATGACTTTGTACCATGACTTTGGTGCATACCATCTTGCTCCCATTCTTGACCAGACTGACTCCTAATTTTTTCTCCAGTAGCCTCCATTACCACCACCAGTCCCTTCAAGGACATGCTCAGGAAAAAGTTTTTTCTCCAGTAGCCTCCATTACCACCACCAGTCCCTTCAAGGACATGCTCAGGAAAAAGTACCATCTTAATTCACCTTTGGTTCAACCCTCTGGCACCAAAAATCTTGAGAAAAAAATTTCATTTCTGGTTTCATTTCATTTCTAAAGAGTTCCATTTCATTTCTTCAGAGCTCCTTCTTTAAAATATCAAATGCTACCTACAGACCAACATTTAATTCAAATGTTAATATGAATTATTTTTGTCCTTATATAAGACAAAGACTGTCTGAAATCACTCAAGGAATGAGAGGGTTTTTGTTTTGTTTTGTTTTGGGTTTTTTATTTTTGTTTTTGTTTTAGAAAGAGGGGACAGTGAGAGAATCAATTTTTATTTAGTTTTTCACATGTCATTCATTGCTGTGAGACTTTGTTGTGTACTTTGTTGTGTACATGGTGCTGGGGTTTGAACTTGCGTACTTGCGCATGCCAGACAAGCGCCGTAACCACTGAGCCACCGCTCCAGCCCCGGAATGAGAGTTTTGATAGAGCTAAAAAGGTGATTTTCTTTCTTTCTTTCTTTTTCTTTCTTTTAAAAGATGGATTAAAAGATTCTGTCTGGCTGGGTCACTTTTTTAGCCAAAGGAGAACTGGTAGTCTGGGGGCCCAAGGAAAGAAGTTAAAGGAAGGAAAGTGAATTCAAAAAATGATACAGAAGAGGAAAATCTATCAATTTTGCCTAACCACAGACAGCAGAATGTATTCCCAAACATTAAAATCTGTTAGAACTGGGGCTGGAGTGGTGGCTCAGTGGTTTCGGTGCTTGCCTGGCAAGCATGAGGACCCAGGTTCAAACCCCAGCACCTAAGTGTACACACCTAAGTGTTGGAGCAACTAAGGCCATGTGAAAAACTAAATAAAGTTGTTTCTCTCTTTTTCTGTCTCTCTCACTGTCCCTCTCTCTAAAAAAAAAAAAAAATCTGTTAGAACTCCTTTAAATAAGTTAATATAATGCTGAAAATGTAAACATCTCCCCAACTTATCCCAATGTTCCTTTTACACCAATTTGGTGCTTTGGTTTGGGCCAATATTTCCAAACTGGTATCTCTTCTGTAAGGAAGAAAAGAAAAACATGAAGAAGGAGATTCCTATGCATGTGCTTACATCTACCAACATTTATTCAAAGAATTTGAGAACTTTTGCCATTGAATGAATGCACAGAACTTACTATAGTATTTAAAATGTTATGAGCCTGTTGATCTCACACAGATTTCCATCTTGGCACTAGATGTGACTCAAGCATTGTGAAGCTTTCTGGAGACATCCACTTTATTAGGAACGAGTACCGTCAAATTGAGAAATCAATTCAAGACCTTGTGTCTGCCCTGGAAGCTGTTTCCAAAAACTTGGATGTGAAGGTAACTGGAAAGAGATGAGACTCATGCTATATGTTACTGCCTGCCAGAAGTAAGCTCATTCGTTATATCTTATCAAAGTGCCCAGTTAGGTGGTGATTTTTCCCCCCAAAGGACATCTGACAGCTCATTCATACACACCATGAGCACAATCGGTCCAGTCAACAGACATTTAATGAGCACCACCTGTATTCACAATGGCAGTCATTATGAGCCCAGACTGCCTCATTCCACCATTACCATCATTTCCTTAGACTCTGGACTGTAGAGCCTCAAGGACTGGAGAGCAGGGATTATAAGCAGAGGCATTTCCCATGGAAGCTATTATTATTAAAGGTCCACCATTAATGAGAGTTGATCATGTTACAACACTGCAATGGGTTATATCTCTTACCAAAACCACAAAAGCCCTTTGACCTTGATGTTAAAGGCTATTTCTTCACTAGCCCCTGCTTATTATCTGTGCTTTCTAACTCACCCTATATACCTAGGGGCACCTGCTACCTGTAAGTAGCAATCTGCTTATAGATTTATCTGTGCCCTTTTGATATGTAATAAACTCATTATTGTTTCCTAAGTAAATCATAATTGCAGTGTAGATTTACTTTTTGACATGTGTTAGTCCAGATCCTTTGAGAAGTAAATGCCATAAAGGAATTAGATGAGCAAGAGATTTACTAAGAGCAAAATCTATGAAGAAAAAGAGGAGGTCCGTGTATGAGAACCCTAGTCTACAACCAGTTCTGATTCCTATGAAAAAAATAGGAAGTCTTTAGCTGAAATGCCATGAGGAGCATTTTATCAAGTTCCTTGAAGGAAAGCCACCCATCGAAGGAATATCACTCAGATGGTGGCTGGAAGCAGCCTGTGGAAAAGAATGGTCTGGACACACACTGGGCACAGCAGTCCAGGCCCTTGGAAAAATTATGCTCCTTGCAGTAGATATCATGTGAAACACCTAATAAACTCTAGAATCACAAGAGATTTTTTAACTCAAATGGCTGAATTTTCATTTATGTGTACTTTTCTAAATTAATTTCTAGTTTTAGTGCAGTATAGTTTGAGTAACGGCCTATGCTTTTCCTGGTTTTTGGAATAATTTGGGAGTTTCTGTATTGCCACAGGTATGCTTAGTTGTTACAAGTGCTCATGGGTACTGGGAAAATGGTGGCTGTTTGTAAGTTATATGGTTTGGTAAACAAATCTATTAAAATTTATATTTGTCATATCTTCCTATATCTTTATTGTACTCACTCATTTAACCAGTAAAGAATCCATAAAAGGCATTAAAAATCACTATTAAATAATGTGCTAGTCTATCTTAAAAAGTTGTTGCTTTTAAATTCAGTATATATAGTAAATAGGGTTTAAAGTTCTTTATTTTTTCACTGTGGATTTTGCTCTTCAGCTATAAAATCTGCCATTTTTGTCCCACTTTTTAACATATTTTGTCTTGAATAATATTTTATCAAGCATTAATATTTCTCTGCCTATTTTCCATTTTCTTTCATATATAGATATAAGATACATTATTTTCTATTAAATATTTCTGCTTTTTGCCTGTTTTAAGTAAATAACCATTCAGGTGCTATTGGTTGCCCTCTAAACATTTCTCTCTTCAAACCCTTCCATTTCTCACCTCTTTCTTTGCTAAGCAGACTATGGTTATATCAAATGCCTACTTTCTTCACATGGTCATCTTTTTCAGGAGCTGAATTTTATTTGTCCAAAGTGAATGCTACTTCACTCTCTCTGACAGTGATTAGTTCAAACACCATCACGTGCTGCAATTCTGCATCAATTTTTTAATCCAGTTCTTGTACCTAAAGGAATTTCTCCAATGCTTCTAACAATGCAAAAGGCATTCAACTCATACATTTCAGAACTGAAACTCTTTCCCCCCTATCATTATATGCCCTAAGTGCACTTGTGATTCACTTATGGTCATGTCAGAATACTCTCTGGAGATTGCTGAGGCTGAACCTTAGGCCAGTAGTGTATGTTTTCCTCAGAGCCTAATTGCACATTTAAAATTTACTCATTAAGTATTTGTTGACAATTGACATTAGTCACCTAACGTTCCCTGAAGTTATAGTGGTGAAAGGATATCGTGGGCTGCATTGTAACCAGAGACAGAGAGTTAAAAAAAACACTAATATACTAATAGCAAGAGTGTGCTTTTGTTATATCATTAGTTAGCTCATTATCTAAAAGAATATTTAGATAGCAAAATGGAAAAATTCCCATTATTCTTTCCCTTAAAATAGTGGGACTATAACTGTGAATCATACTCATTTGAAAAAAGTCATTTTCAAATGCAAACAAGTCTGTTTCCTGGCTCTTTTAGGAATAAAATATAATGCATGTTAAGTGCTGATGGCTTTGCTCATACACAAAATAGCTCCCTCTTGTACTTTCATTAGGTAATGCAGCTCTTAGGAAAGATTGAGGCTTCCACTTCTGAGCAAACCTCAAATTTAAAGATGGTCCAGGGAGATTATCGCCATGAAATGAACCTTTTGGAATTCAAGTAAGTGAACGAAAGATTTTTAATTCTGTTAAGTGCAGTCCAAAGAGTTTTGCCTACTAAAAGCACTGGCATAAAATAAAAACCTATCCCAGGAATTTGAATCTGACCAAGAAATAAAGCAGAAAACCAATGCAGGCAATATTCAACTATAAAGCAATTTATACTATATTCATAAAAGAAATGTGAATATTAATTTTATCATACTCTTTGCATGATCTCAATTGAATTTACATATTCATTCTGACCCTTCCTATAGAGTAATTTTATACTAAATGCCTCATGTGAAGCACTATTGAATATAAATTGATTTCCCAAGATGATGAGCTAAGTTTCAAAGCAATTTTGATTTAGAAGCTTTTCCTTTAAGGTTTCTTCTGATATCCTCTACTTACTCCTTTACATTGTCCCTTTTTAAAACTAGTCTTTATCACATCTCAAACTGAATTTTTCCCCTACTCAACAGAGAAAGTAATAAAGGAGACAAGTCTCTGCAGACTTCTACTGGCCCCTCATTCTCAAATCTCCCTTTCTTTTTTAAATGACCACCATTGTCCAGGAGTTCTGGTACAGGCAAAAGAAAATCTAGTCACTTGGATAATACTACCTAATAGTCCCTGGTACCTTGTTCTTTTTCCTTTGCTTCCCACTCATGTGGGTTTAATGCTTTGATCAAACCTAGTATTCTGATTATACTGTTTTCTCCATTTCTCCCTATGTCCACTGTATTTTATTAACTCTAAGTGCCATGAATGATAAGATGCATCATCATTAGACATAAAGCTAACAATTAAAGCATAGCATACCATCATTTTTAACACACCTAATTACAAACATGTTAGAATGGAAAATATGTTTGTCCTAAAAATTGATGAAAAAATCACTAGTTATCACTAAATACAGATAAGTAGATATCTTGAGTAAACAGAGGACACGTACTTTACTCAAACTTTAAGAAAGCATTGAATTAAATTGTGGTGAGTAAATACCTCTGTGGTGCTTGATAAGATGCCTTTAGTTTAAAACAAAGTATCCAAAGGAAAATTTAGAAAAGTAAACTGTTTATATATGTACAGCAGCATAATTCACAATAGCTAAGCTATGGAGTCAACCTAGGTGCCCTTCAACAGATGAGTGGATAAAGAAAATGTGGTATACATACACAAAGGAGTATTACTCAGCCATGAGGAAGAATAACTTTATGGCATTTGCCAGT
>PVKS010000419.1:0-184644 GCA_004027875.1 Aplodontia rufa
TTAAAACATGATAATAGACCTCCTTTCTCAATGGCCAGGGTCTAGCTCCAGCCTCCACAGATGAATGAAGACATTCGACCCTTGGTTCTCTGGTTATGCTGATTTCACTCAGCATAATTTCTTCCACAGCCATCCATTTACCTTCATAAATTTTTATTTCATTTAGATGAATGCCAATGAGAATGATGGCTGAACCATATAATAGTATGTTTTTTTGGTAAGAAACTGTCAAAATGTTCTTTTGGTAAGAAACTTTCAAATTGGCTGTACTATTTTGCATTCCCACCAACAATGAATGAGAGTTCCCGTTGCTGTTTAACTATGCCAGCATTTGGTGTTGTCTGTATTCTGATCATGGCCATTTAAATATATGCACAGTGGTATCTCATGGTTTTAATTTGAAATTCCTTAATGATATAAGAAGTGCATCTTTCATATGCTGATTTTCTGTCTGTGTGTCTTCTTTGGTGAGGTGTCTGTCCAGGTGTTTTTTCCATTTTTTAAGGCAGGTTGTTCATTTTCTTACTGTTGAGTTTTAAGATGTGTATTTTGGGTAGTTTTAAGATGTGTATTTTGGGTAGTTTTAAGATGTGTATTTTGGGTAACTCCTCTATTTCTTTTGTGTTTATTTTCTCTTGGTCTATGATTTGTGTTCTCATTCTCTTGACAGTGTCTTTTACAGAACATGTGCTTAATCTTAAATTCAGTTCATTAATTCTTTCTTTTTGTGGATTATGTCTTTGGTGTTGTATCTAAAAAGCCATCGCCACACCCAAGGCGATAGGTTTTCTCCTGTGTTATCTTGTAGGAGTTTTGTAGATTTGTGTTTTACATTTAGGTCTCTGATTCATTTTGGAAATACTTGTGAAGAGTGTCTGTGTCTGTGTTTGCGTGTGAATGTCTATTGTTCCAGCATTTGTTGGAATCCTGTCTTCATGTGTTGCCTTTGCCTCTTCATCAAAATTAAATTGACTGTGTTTATTTGAGTCTATTCTGGACTCTCTTCTCTGTTCCATTTATCTATTTTGTCTATTTTTTCACAAGTACCAGACTTCTTGATTACTGCAGCTTTATAGCAAGTCTCAAAGTAGGGTGGTGTCAGTCCTCCAACTTTGTTCTTCAATACTGTCTTGGTTATTCTAGTGCTCTTGGTTCTCTGCATAAACTTTAGAATTAGTTTGTCAATATTAACAAAATACCTTTCTGAGATTTTGGCTGGGATTGCATTGAATCTAAAAGTTGGGAAGAATTGATATCTTAGAATATTGTTTTCCTACAATGAACGTGGATTATGTCTCCATTTTGTTAGCCCTTCTTTGATTTCTTTCATTAGAGTTTTGTAGTTTTCTGCATATAGATCCTGCATGTATTTCATTAGACTTATACGTTATATTTGGGGGTGCTATTATAAATAATATTGTACTTTCAGTTTAAAACTGCAGTTGTTCAGGAAAGAGATTGACTGTTAAATTTTTTTTATTAAGGGGTTGAGTTATTGTACAATAATAAATGCATATAAAGTAACAATATGATATGCATTGAGATTGACTTTTTTTGTTAATCTTGTATTCTTTTACCTTGGTATAATCATTTCTTAGTCCCAGGAGGTTTGTTTTTTTGTTTGTTTGTTTGTTTTTATTTTGTTTTGTTTTTGTCAGTTCTATAGGATTTTCTACATAGACAAAGATTTACTGAAACTTTTTTCTTACAATTTTTCCTTCCAGATTTTTTTATGAGCATTTTCAAAAACACAAAAATTTTGAAAAAGTTATATAGTGATTACATCTAGATTCAACTGTTTACATCTTATTACATTAATTTTATCACATTTACAATGTATCCATCCTTGTATTTAAGTCAAACCCTCTTTTTTCTCATGATTTTTCATTATAAAAATTTTTGTTTCTTATTTATTTTTATTGGTGAAACATAGTCTTACAAAGTGAAGGGATTGTTACATATTCATACAGTCACACATACAATTTTTTAACATGCAAAAAATGTTTGAAGAGAAATAGAAAATCCATATAGTCACTCCTTAGATTCAATGGTTGTTAACTTTTTTTTGCATATTTGTTCTGTCTGCATCTATATGTGTATGTGTCTATTTTGTTTTCTGAACCATTTTAAGACGAGTTGCAGATATAATGGCATGTTACCCCTCATAATTGAGCATGCATCTCCTAGAAATAAAAAGCATTCTGATTGGAGAATTTTAAGCAGAGCAATGGCCTGATCTGACTTGCTTTTTTTTTTGAAGGAGGAGTAAAAAGGAGTAGGATTTATTTAAGGAAGGAGAGCTAAGACTTATCTGGAAGCAGGACACCCCTGACTTGCTTTTTTAGCAGAGTTCCTCATACCAATGTGTTTAGTGTAGACTGGAGGGAGTTGGGGGAAAACACGGGGACCTATAGGTTAGTGGCTTGTGTTTTATCATGCTCCATGGCAGCTAGGGGGAGGCAAGGCTGGAAAGGCTTTCAGGGGCTGATGGAAAAGACCTGCACGCTGTATTTAGAAGATTTTTATTAAACTTATACATCAGGGTTTCTCCAAAGTGATGACTTTTTGGCTTTTATTATTTGAGTACTTTATGCACTTTGTTTATTTAATATTTTTCTTTAAATTTATTTGAAATCACTGACTTAAGCAAAATCATAACTGTTGTAAGCTAAAGCATCCATGAAATCCTTCATTTGATGAATTTCACTTTTTCTAACATATTTAAAATACCGAATCATGAAAATAAAATAACTGTTGTACAACACCTGAAAACTACCAGGTGTGCTACCAAGGGTACGGTTGCTGTATTTTGTGAACAATCACTCTACACTCTAGCTAAAGGATGTCACTGAAGACTTTTTAGCAGGAAGAGGACAAGCTGTGAATTTTGTGTTAGAACACTTTGGTGGTGGTTTGAAAGAAGGTCTGGAGGGGGCCAAAAATGAAGGCTTAGCTCCTAGTTACCCAGCATATAACTCGCAGCCAGGATATGAAGGCAGATGAAACAGTTTGCTGCTACTAGGAGCCTACGGCCTAGCTAAGGAGACAGCCAAGAGTTAATTGTAGCACAGAGAAGCAGGTACTGTGATTAGAAGGATACATGAAATACATGGTGGCTAAAAGCACTGCGGTCATCAATACCTCAAGAAGCCTTCACAGAGAAAGAGACGTCAGCGTCACAGTGTTGATGGGTATGGAGAAACGTCAGATGGTTCAGCAGTGGAGCTTGAGAGTGCAGACTCGACCCTCCAAGGATGAGAACATTACTAACATTATACTAAAGAGCAATAATATCAGATTTGTCTTTTAGAAGATCCACTGTGGAGAAGTGTTTGAAGGGAGGTTGGCCAAACAGCAGAGAAAGAAGTTTGAAGGCCAGTGGAGTGATTTTCTATGAGAAATGCTGGTGTGGGACTGAGGTAATGCAATCCAACAGGAAGGTGAGGAAGAGACTGACGTGAGATTAAGGAGTTAGAATCAACAGAATTTGGTGATCTTTGATTATGGAGGTATAAGTCACAACCAGGCAACTGTGTTAAGAACTGAGCGTCCGAAGGAAATGTGTAGACTGCTCTGGACCACGTTTCTTCTGAAGAATGGAAAGAACTCTTTCTCAGTCCCAGCTTCTTCATCCACCAGATGACTTTTCCACTTGCAATGGGGAAGCTGCCCCAAGTCCAGGTAGCACGAAAAGCTTCAGTGTTGTTGTAGAGAACCATGCTGGCTGAAAGGAGACAGGAACAGACTCAGGCAGAAGAAACTCCAGGCTTTTTACCTTGATAGCTTGTTCATTGATCCGTATGATGACAATGGAGGAAGAATAGCTGTGTTTAACTTGCCCCTCTCATTGCTCCTAAAGTATTGGTTCTTAACCTTGCTGCACATTAATCACCCAGAGCTTGGAAAAGCCCTAATTTCCAGGTCACACCATAGACCAGTGAAAGTAGTCTCTGGAGGTGAGATCCAGGCATTGGCATTGGGATCGTTTTTTTTCCTTTAATATTTTTTCAGGTGTCAGTATCTTTTTTTTTTTTTTTTGAGAGAGAGAGAATCAATTTTATTTAGATTTCATGTGGCTTTTGTTGCTCTGACACTTTGTTGTGAACGTGGTGCTGGGGTTTGAACCCACACCCTTGTGCAGGCCAGGCAAGCTCGACAACCACCGAGCCACTGCTCTGGCGCCCAGGTGTCCGTATCTGTTAAAGCTCTTTACCCTTTTCATTGTTTAGACAACGTGGGGAACTAGAGGTTCTCTGCCTTGGGAACAGAGGCTCTTGGGACTAAATCTTGTTGGCTTAGCAACATGATGTGTTGGCAACCAGACACGTTGGCAAACTAGTTTCATGGTACTGTAAGCATTTTTAGAGATCTAAATTCTTACAGGCCACTTAAGTGTCATTTATCTTTGAGTGATAATTAAACCTTGACATCCGGTGGTGTCACATAGCTAATGCTAATCAGAGTGTCTGACTAAAGTCCAGAGGTTAACTGTACACTTAGCAGGATATGGTTTAGTGATCAGAGGATGTTGTGAGATTCACCAGTGTGAAGAACTTAGCAAAAAAAAAAAAAAAGAAGTCCACTTGAAGTGAATTTCATATTTGTAAGTAAGTTTTCTGATATCTGGTTATCATTTTACTGTTATACAAAACCATATAGCCAAGAGCTATTATTCTTCCCCTTGCTGTTTTCAAAAGATACTTTTTTAAGAGAGAAAGGGACACCAAAAGATAATCAATTTTATTTATTTTTTCATGTGGCTTTCGTTGCTCAGAAACTTCATTGTGTACATGGTGATGGGGTTTGAACCTGTGTCTTCAGACATGCCAGGCAAGTGCTGTAACCACTGAGCCACTGCTCCAGCTCCTCAAAAGATATTCTTTGATTTCCTTAGTACATTTAAAGAAATACTGATTCTACAGGGCAGATTATTTTACTATGTTTAATAGCTCTATTTACTTCTTTCTTTCTTTCTTTTTCTTTTTTTTAAAGAGAGAAGGACAGTGAGAGAGACAGAGAAAGAGAGAAACAACTTTATTTAGTTTTTCACATGGCCTTAGTTGCTCCAACACTCAGTTGTGTACATGGTGCTGGCATTTGAACCCGGGTCCTCATGCTTGCCAGGCAAGTGCCGAAACCACTGAGCCACTGCTCCAGCCTGCTCTATTTACTTCTTAGTGATCCAAATATATACTATCCAGTAGCCAGTAAATAAAATAGTAAAGTTTGTAATTAATCTTGAACCTGGGCAAGAAAACCAGGGTAAATCCCTTCTAATTGTTTGGGATAAAGTACTTCATGTAGTATAGTTAGAAATGTATCACCAATTACATGGAACTCCTACTGAAATAGTACAACACAAGTCTGCATTTTCCACAAAAAAAAAAAAAGAGTCTGTGAAATTCTAGTAGATTATACAACGAAGAGGGTTAGTCCCTCTATTTTGCCAGCTCAGCATGCTTGCATTCTTTCTTCAGCAGACATTTATGGAGTTTCTATTAGGTGTTAAATCTG
Organism: Aplodontia rufa; assembly: GCA_004027875.1. Lineage (NCBI taxonomy): Eukaryota > Metazoa > Chordata > Mammalia > Rodentia > Aplodontiidae > Aplodontia > Aplodontia rufa. The sequence continues at coordinate 5,515 of PVKS010000419.1, forward strand.
AGCTGGGCACTGCTGGAAGATAAGATAAAAAGAGTCTAAGACTTTATCCTTCTCTGCCCTTAGGAGCTTACATGGCATTAGTGACTGAGGCAGAAGGGCTAGACCTAGACCTAAGTCCAGGACAAACCAAGTTCAGGGCATGCAGAGCAGCAAGTGCAAAAGGAACACAGGCTCGGTGCGTCACTGCTGGTTGCTGTGGCAATGGTACTTGCTCCATGTGCTAGCAGTGTCCTGTGATTCTGCCCAATTTCCTGCTGCTTGACAGGAGATTCTGCAATAGAAAGATACAGTTTACCAGTGGTCGCAGGCATTTATTTGTTGAGTTACACCTTCATCTGGTGGTATGTTGCGAGTACCCTAAATTAAATGTATTCCTTAAGAAATAGTTTCTGGGGCTGGAGTAGTGGCTCAGTGGTTTCGGCGCTTGCGTGGCAAGCACAAGGACCCAGGTTCAAACCCCAGCACCACGTATACAACTAAGTGTTGGAGCAACTAAGGCCATGTGAAAAACTAAATAAAGTTGTTTCTCTCTCTGTCTCTCTCACTGTCCCTCTCTCTTTAAAGAATATAGTTTCTATGATCAGTCTGCTATGTATACAAGTGAGTTTTTTTGTTTTTTTTTTTTGTTTGTTTCCAGTGCTGGGGACTAAATGTAGGTCTCTGCATGCAAGGCAAGTGTTCTACCACTGAGCTACATTCCCAGCCCTATAAGCTTGTTTCTAAAAGTTTCACATGAAGCATTCCTTTTGCTTGTCTTTTGTCTGAAAGCTTCACAATAGATCCTTCAAATTATATTCATGAAGAAACCTTAGAAAGTGACTTTTCTTTCAGTGACATAGTAAACAATTAGGTTTCAGCTCTACAAAGAAACAGATCCAAAATGAATTGTCTCAAGGTGAATCATCTACAAATAAAAAATAACCTCATAGCTTTGTCTTGCAAGATATGCAGATATTCTTGGTGTTTACTTATATGTACATAATTATTTAAATAAATTCTAAAAGTGCCTTAAAAAAAACAAGAGCTTTACATAGAGTTTTACTATAGCAATAGCATTAGGACTAACTTGGTGGTTTTATGAAGTGTTAAAGATTAGGTTACCTTGGAAGAAATGAGTTAGCCTTATGAATTATATATGCTAGTGAATTGTGTTCTTTTATAGCATCATCAGCATCATGTTGTTGATTTTGCTATAGTTCTGGAATGTTTATTGTAAATTTCCTTATTAATTTTTCAATTTTATTTATTTTTCATCTTCTTTTTTCCTTCTGACACTTGTGTATGGTGCTGGGGCTTGAATCCAGGTCCTTATGCATGGTCGCCATCCTAGCCCCTTTATTAATGTTTTTACATAACTTTTTTTTGTTTTAGTCATAGGGATTGATCCGTAGTAATTGCACCACTGAGCTACTTTCCCAGCCCTTTTCACTTTTTATTTTGGGATGGACCTGCTAAGATGTCCAGGCTGGCCTCACACTTGCAATCCTCCTGTCTCAGCGTCTCCACACCTGGCTAATTTTTCTACATAGTCTTTACCTAATGAATCCACTGAAGCATATAGTCTTGAAAAGAGGGGAAAAACAAACAAACAAATAAAAAATAAACACCCTTCTGTGAAGAGCATGAAACCTACTGTAGATCACTAGAAGAACTAGAAACGTAGTTAGAGCATTCCATATATTCTGACTCAAATTTTGTTCTTTGGTGAGACACAGCTTCCCCTTCCCTAGCACTGAGTATTTGGGAAGACAGGACTAAAAACATACACAGGCTGGGAGTAGTGGCCTATGCCTCTAACACAGTCAGGAGGCTGTGGCAGGAGGATTGCAAGTCTGAGGTCAGCCTGGGCAATTTAGTGAGCCCTTGTCTTAAAAGAAAAAGTAAGAAGAGCTGTGGATGTGGCTCAGTGGTACAGTGCCCCTTGGTTCAATCCCCAGTACTGCAACAAACAGACGAAAGTCCAGTGGCTAACTAAAGTGGGTGTGAACACTTACATAATCTAAATTATTAAGAGCATCTGGGGGCTGGGGCAGTGGCATATCAGTTTGAATGTTTGCCTGGCATGTTCAAGGATCTGGGTTCAAATCCCAGCACCACATACACAACTAAGTGTCTGAGAACTGAAGGCCATATGAAAAAATAAATGAAAGTGATTTTCTCTGTTTCTCTCTTAAAAAAAAAAAAAAGAACATTTGGCCCAAAAGATTATAATTGAGGCTTAGTTTACTGATGGCATATCAGAAATGGAGCTGTAATTGAGATTTTTATGGGAAAATTCTGTCCAGAAGTTCATAAGACCACAATAATATATATATCCTGAGTTTTGTATTTAAAAATAATTTTTTTTGCTGCGCTGGGGATGGAACCGAAGGCCTTGCACATGCTAAGTAAGCGCTTTAGCACTGAGTTACACCCCTCAGCTCAGAATTAGCAAAGATACTGTTGATTTCTTCACCGTAGCCCGTTTTTCTGTTTACTTTGATGAAGAGGGTCTTTGTGTGTCATTGCAAAGGGGACACCTGAGGACAAGACTGTATCAAGAGCAGGAGATAATCAAACTTATTATATATTTTGGAGAAATATTACATTGTTACTTTTTTCACATTGTTTTTATATATGGAAACATTAACCATATCCCACCTTTCTGGCAAATAAAAATGGGTTAATAGGTGGAATTAGATCTTTAGATTTTCAAAATCTCAGTGTGATCATATAATGCTATAAGTGTACTTGATATTTCCATGGAGAGTATTTAACTTTCTCAAAAACTGAATTGTTTCCTTGTAATAAATTTAGATTAGGTTTTTTGTTGTTGTTGTAGTTTTTTTTTATTTGTTTTTTTGAGAGATTTTTTAGTTCAGATAAAATGTTTTAGGTAAAAATCTCAGCTCCACTTTCGAGCTCCAGCTGTGTAACTTTGGGCAACTTGATTAACCTAAACTTTAGTATCTTCTTCAGGATTTTTGTGAAAATTAGCAGCAACAGGAGGAAAGTATCCAACTGGACGCTATGCACTGAATTGTGTCCTTAAAGTCCACATACTACAGAAAGAAAGCCTCAACTCACAATGCAATGCTATTTGAAGATGAGGCCTCTGGAAGATAATTAGGTTTAGACAAAGTCATGAGGGTGAGATCTGCATAATAAGATTAGGGCCCTTATAAGAAGAGACACCAGGGGGCTGGAGGTGGACTGTGTGCTTAGCATGTGCAAGGTCCTGAGTGTAAACCCCGGCACCAATTAAGGGGCAGGGGGAGAATGTCAGTCATTGGAGAGAAATGCTCTCTCTGTCTCTGCCAAGTGAGGACGTGACTCTGTCTGCAAGCCAGGAAAAGGGCTCTCGCTAGAATCTGACAAAGCTGGTACCCTGATCTTAGACTTCCAGCCTCCAGAACTGTGAGAAAATAATTTTTTTGTTGCTGAGGCTTCCAGTCTATGTAGTCTATAGTATTTTGTTATGGTAGTCCAAGCCAACTGAGATGACAGGGCCAGGCACATAGAAAGCTTGCTAAAACTTGTTATGCCATTGTTAAAAAGAACTCATCAGAGGCTGGAGTGGTGGTTCAGCAACTATGGCTGGCATGCGTGAAGACCTGGGTTCAAACCTTGTGTTGGAGAAACAAGGCCTAGATGAATGAATAAAATTGATTCTTTCTTTCTCTCCCTTCCTCTGTTAAAAAAAAAAAAAAGAACTTATCAGGGTGACCCTACTTTCCTCTCTATTTCTTTCTTTTTTTTTTTTTTTGAAGAACTAATTTTATTTAGTTTTTCATCTGGCCTTTGTTTCTCTGACAGTTGTATTTGTGGTGCTGGGGTTTGAACCCAAGTCCTCATGCATGCCAGGCAAGCGCTCCAACCTCTGAGCCACCACTCCAGCCCCTGTTCTTGAGGTAATGACTGTTTATGTGGACTGATTTTCCTAATCCTAATTCAAAAAAGATTGTCTTATTATTTAAACCTCATTTGAGTTTCTTTGGCCTTCGGGGTACTGAGCATTTCTTTGCTCTGAGGGGATGCTCATTGGCTGAGTTTGGTTTATTCCATTGATAGGCTTGTCCATTTTTATCCTAATGATGATAAAATTATTTCACTTTCAGAAGGTAACCTTAGTAATTTTATACTTTTTAGAGCCAATATTGATAGGGGAAAATGAGAGTAGAAAGGAGCCAGGCTTTGTTTTAGTTTTGTGGTGAGAAAGATCCTCCATAGGATAGGATTTGAGGAAGAGTATGTTAATTTACATTATGGCCCCCTTTACCTCATATGGTTGACTGTACAAGTGGTTTAGCAGGTGTAAGCTAAGGAAATGAGGTAAAGGGCATTAGCAATAATACGTTAGGATATTGTTACCTGCAGGTAGATTATTTTTGTTTTGAAAGTAGAAAATTGTGAAAAACTTGGGTACAATTTTTTTTCTATAAGCAGAGGTGCAATTGTTATTATTATAAGATGATATTAAATAGACTGTTTATGGTCTCTTTGTTTTCACTGGAATGAAGGCCTTGTGGAGGGCAAGGATTTTTGTTGATTTATTTACTCTGTATCCCAAGTACCTAGGATAGTAAGTGTGCAATAAACACAGAGTGAACAAATGAAAACCCAAGCAGGGCCTCAGAACTATTTTTCTGCCAGAGATTCATTAAAAAATGTTGTTCAGGTTGGCAATGAGAGGTGATGACATTCTGAAAGAAATATAGCCTAACTAGTCAATAGGTTCATTCATCTCCCAGTAGAATGAATGTAATGTGAGAGAGAGAAGAAATTCTCTCAAATCACAGGCATTTCTCTGGCTTAGAATCATATTTCAGGAGAAAGAAGACATCTGAAAACAGGAGCAGAAAGACCATGAAAATATTTGAAAAATATCAAGAGATTCAGTGAGGTTGCGGGGAAATCTCAGGTACCATTAACTTGGTAGCAGCATCAGTAATAACAATGTAGCTTGAAAGTGTTGAGTTTTTGACCAGTTGCCAAAGTGCCTATTCATTGAATGTTTGTTCCCTGCTGCCCTTGAGTGCCTGGCTCAGGCTTACTCTGTGCCTGTTGTCAGTGTGCCCATAGGAAAGTGTGTTCTCCATGCAAAAAGTACGAAAAGGCAATTCCATCTTGGAGATGGAGAATATCCCAGAAAGAGCTCCTGACAGCTTGAATACAATTTCTTGATATTTTTTTAAGTTCTATTCATTTTATTTGATTCATAATTAAATTATTTCTTTCCTAATCATGAACATGTTAAAACATTGAAAACTGGGAAATTAGAGTTAGCAACTGCATTGTTCAGGGCCTAAGGTGGTGAGGCAGTACATCATGGCAGAAAAGGATGGTGGAGTGAGCTTTCTTGATATTTTAAAAATTTATTTATTTATTTATTTTTATTAGTGCATTATAGTTGTACATAATTATGGAATTTATTATCACATATTCATAAATGCATGCTAATATAGCAATACAATTTGGTCCGTATCCGAACCCTGTACCCCTCTTCCTCTCCTCCCATCCCCCAATCCCTTTCCTCTCTTATGGGTCCTATATTTTTCCTAAAATACTCAAGTACAGTGATATAATTCTTATACCTATGAAGAACATTTTTATATACATGACTATAGTATATACAGTGACATACTTATAAATGCTTGAACTGTACCTTACTTTATCTCATTTCCAACATTTCCCCTTCTCCTTTCCTATCATCCCTTGTTAATTTTCTGATATATTTGACAATAGGATTAAACACTTATGGTTTTGTAAAGGTATGCAGTATAGCTTATTCAAATATCTTATGCAGTATCTTGCGACTGTATCTCAAAATACTGACATATTGCATTTTGTTCTATGTTCTAATACATGAGTTTGTCTATCTTTTCCCCAAGCCTGGGTTTAGCTCCAGCCTCTATAAATGAGGGAAACCGTTTGGCTAACTTCACTCCTTCTCTTGCCTGATTGCTCCAGCCAGGGTCTTAAGGACTATATTGAATAAAAATCGTGAGAGCAGGCAACCTTATCTTGTTCCTGAGTTTTGTGGAAATGCTTTCAAGTTTTCCCCGTTTAGTATTATACTAGCTGAGAGTTTGGCATATATGGTCTTCAAATAGTTAAGATAAGTTCTTTGATCCCTGTCTTCTCTAGAGTTTTGAGCATAAATGGGTGCTGGATTTTATCGAAGGCTTTTTCTGAGATGATCATGTGGTTTTTGTCCTTAATTCTGTTTAAGTGATGAATCGCATTTATTGATTTATGTATGTTGAACCAGCCTTGTACACCTGGAATGAAGCTCACCTGACTGTGATGAATTCTCTTCTTGATGTGTTTTTGAATGAGGTTTGTAAGAGCTTTATTAAGGATTTTTGTGTCAATGTTCATGAGGGATATTGGTCTGTAGTTTTCTTTTTTTGATAGGTGTCTGTTGGGTTTTGGTATCAGAGTTATGGTTGCTTCATAAGAAGTGTTTGGGAGAGTTCCTTCTTTTTCAGTTTCTTGGAATAGCTTATTAAGGAAAGGTGTTAGCTCTTCTTCAAAGGTTTGGTAAAACTAATCAGGGAATCCATCAGGTCCTGGGCTTTTCTTCTTTGGTAGACTTTTAATTGCTGTATGGATTTCGGTGCCTCTTATTGGGCTGTTTAGGATTTCAATTTGATCCTGTGTCAATTTGGGGTGTTGTATGTATCTAGAAATTTGTCCATGTCATCCAGATTATCTGATTTAGAGGAGTATAGTTTTTCAAAATATGTTCTGATAATTTGTTTGAATTCAATGGGGTCAGTGGTGATCACCCCCTTTTCATTGGTGATTGTGTTGATTTGCTTTGATTGTCTCCTTTTAGTGAGATTAGCTAGGAGTCTGTCAATTTAATTTTTTCAAAGAATCAGCTCATTGTTTTGTTGATTTTTATTTTTTATTTTTAATTTTTTAAAATTTTTATTTGGTTTTTCACATGGCTTTCATTGCTCTGACACTTAGTTGTGTAAGTGGGTGCTGGGGTTTAGAACCCGTGTACTGGCACGTGCTGGGCAAGCACTGTAACCGCTGAGCCACTGCTCCAGCCCCTGTTTTGTTGATTTTCTTAAAAAAAATTTTTTTGTTCTCAATTTCATTGATTTCAGCTTTGATCTTAATTATTTCTTGTCTTCTTCTGGCTTTGGGATTATTCCTTTTGTAGAGATTTGAGTTGGAGCATAAGCTTATTTGTTTGGGATCTTTTCCTAATTTTTTTCTAAATAAAGAGTGACAGTGAGAGAGAGAGAGAAAGAATCAATTTTATTTAGTTTTTCATGTGGTCTTCATTGCTCCTAGACTTCATTGTGTATGTGGTATTGGGGTTTGAATTTATGTACTCACACATGCCAAGCAAGCTCTGCAACTGCTGAGCCACAGCTCTGGCCCCTCTTTCCTGATTTTTTTTTTTTTAAGAGAGAGGGACAGAGAGAGAAAGAGAGAAACATTTTTTATTTAGTTTTTCATGTGATTGTCATTGCTCTGAGACATTGTTGTGTACGTGGGGCTAGGGTTTGAACTCATGTACTTGCACATGCCAGGCAAGTGCCGTAACTGCCAAGCCACCACTCAAGCCCCTCTTTCCTGATTTTTAATGTAGACACTCAGTACTTTAAATTTTCCCTTTAAGAATGCTTTTGTGTTGTCCCGGAGGTTTCAATATGTTGTGTCTTCATTCTCATTCTCTGCCAAGAATTCCTTAATTTCTGTTCTCATAGCTTCTTGGATCCATTCTTCATTTAATAGGGTGCTATTCCATCTCCATGTATATGTGTGTTTTCTGCTATGGTTTTTGCTGTTAATTACTAGGGTCATGGCATCATGGTCTGATAGGATACACAGAATAATGTCTACTTTTTTATATTTGCTGAGATTTCCTTTATGAACTAGAATATGATCAATTTTTGAGAAGGATCCATGTGCTCCTGAGAAGAAGGTATACTCTGCCAATTTGTGGAATATTCTGTAGATGTCTGTTAAGTCTATTTGATTTATGGTGTTGTTTAGACTGGAGATCTCTTTTTTTTTTTTTTTTTTGCTTTGATGATCTGTCTGTTGGTGATAGAGGAATGTTAAAATCTCCCAGTACTATTGTATTGAGGTCCACAAGTGGTTTTGTGTCTTGGAGTACTTTTTCCACATAGTTGGGGGCATGGGTGTTTGGAGAGTATATATTTACCACAGTTATATCTTCCTGTTGTATTGTTCTCTTTACTAGGGTGTAGTGGCCTTCTTTATCTCTTCTGATTTATTTATGTTTGAAATCCACTTTGTCAAACATAAGAATTGCAACTCCAGCTTGCTTTCTTGTGCCATATGCCTGGTAGATTTTTTTCCATCCTTTCTCCCTTAATCTGTGGGTGTCATTGACTGTAAGGTGGGTTTCCTCTAAGCAGCACATTGTTGGATTTTGTTTTTTGATCAAATCTGCTAATCTGTGTTTTGAGAGGTGCGTTGAGACCATTCACATTCAGTGTTAGAATAGTTATGTGGTTGTAGTTCATAGTCATTGTGTCTTATCAGTAAATTCTGTGCTGTCAAAAAAAAATAAAAAAAAATAAAAAAATAAATTAAAAAAATATATTCTGTTCTGTCTTGGTTATCTATTGATAGCATGTACCTTTATTCAATTTCCTATGTTTGTGGGTTTTGAGGAATGTTTGCTTATTCTTCTATCTGGAGTTTATCTTTGAGGAATCTTTGTAATGCTGTGGTTTTCTGTTCACGAATGCGGCAAGTTTGATTTTATCATGAAAAGTTCTTATTTCCCCCTCAAATTTGAAGCTTAGTTTTGCTGGGTATAGTATTGGCTGCATGTTGTATTCATTCAGGCGTTGAAAGATTGCCTTCCATGATCTTGCTTCCAGAGTCTGAGCTGAAAAAGCCAATGTGATTCTTATTGGTTTGCCTCTGAATGTGATTTGATGTTTCTCCCTTGCTGCTTTCAATATTCTTTCCTTGATTTCCCTGTTGTACATTTTGAATATGATGTGTCTTGGTGAGCTTCTCATTTGATTAAGCCTATTGGGTGTCCTGTAGGCTTCCTGGATGAGCATATCTGACTCTATTCTTATATAGGAAAAATTTTCTTTAACTATTTCATTGAGAATATTCCTTATGCCATTTGTTTGTTTTGATTTGTTCCCGTATCCCAATTACTTGTAGATTGGTTCTTCTCATTTCATCCCAGACGTTTAAAAATTTCTGTTTGTGTTCTGTTTTCTTGATATTTTAAAAACTGGAATCTGTTATAGCTGGATAATGGGCTCCTGCTGCTAATTAAATACTGAGACAAAAAGCACGGAGGGTTCTTTGCCAAGCGGAAACTAGCCTTTTCATAAAACCCTGGGTTTCAGAGCACATATTTTAGTAATTCCGTGACTAAGTAGCTCATGGCCACAGTGCTATGTTTTTTCCCCCTTTAAAGGTTTTGATTAGGCCACTTCCTTTCTTTTATGTGTTTGAAACATGTATAATTTATGCAGCTATTGAAGTGGAACCAGGGCTCCGTTACCTTTTTGGCATCTCGCACCCATTGTTAGTCTAGTTCTTTTGTCTAGTGTGGTTCAAATTAATGAACAATCAAATATGTAATAGAAGTGCCATGGTTGTCAGCATCCACATCACCAAGTTCAAAAGCACAGTCACAACAGGTCCTCTTGTTCTGGAAATCTGTGCTTGGCTGTTTTGCACCTCCTGTGACCTTATTGGTTGTGGCCAATTAGATACCACTGAATCCTTCCCCTAGAGTTTACAGTAATATGTGCCTCAGTGCAAATTGAAAAGGTATAGTACTCAGACCACTTCAACTGCAATGTGGCAAAAATCTAGCACAGGCTAACCTAAATAAAAGAGGAACCTACTGGTTCTTATTTATACCTGAGAAGTCAGGCAGAGCTGGATCTCAAGCATGTCAGGAATATTTTTCTCTGACTTTCTCTCTATGTCTGGTTCCAGCTTTTTGCCTCCTGGAAGCAACATAACTCTGAGTTTACATGGCCCAAGATTGTGAGGAAACATGTACTCTTGTACCGGTAGCACAGCAAAAGTCCTAGGTGGACACCAATAGGCACAGTGTGAGTCATATGATCCTCACCAAGGTAGCAGAGGTACCTTGAGGCATGAAATCCTCTGACCAGGTCTCGCTACATATCTGACCTTGGGGTGGGAGTGGGGCAGTCTTAAGCACTGAGGCAGTCAGGCTTGTGGAAGAAGGGAGAGGATGATTTTTGTTGAATGGATGCTAGGAAAACCAAACACCATATGCCCACAGAAATAAGGTTTTCCATAGAGAATTTAGGTGGAGCAGAAGTGGAACCACATTCTGACAGCACCATGCCTCTGCTGCTTCCAGAGGCCATAGTATTGGCCAAGGGTGAGGAGGTTACTTATGACCTTGGCCACTGTGATTATCTCAGAGCCTGGTAAGTAGGAGCAGAAGCATGGGGAGTGGGCAGATATAATCAGTTCTTGGACCATGTATGACTCAAGGTGAAGTGCAGGCTTGAGGAGCAGCAGTTGGGAGGGATGGTCATAGCTAATGAATGCAGTCCAGTCCAGAGCACCAAGGACATGCTTAGCTATGACTTTTAGAGGAAGTGGTGGTGGCTGGAGGTTCTGCACATGATTCTAGGCAAAAGGCTTCTAGTTAATGTTTACTTACCCTTCAGAACTGAGTTCAAATAATTAGATTCCACCTGCCAAGAATAAGTACAACACTGAGCTCTTCTCTCATGGTGTTTTTTATAGTCGTCTCATGTAATCACATGCAAATCAAACTTGCTTATAATTATCTGAGTACAGTATCACATGCAGGTAAGATCTGTGACCTGAATGGGGGTAAGCTGCACGATGATAGGACCCTGCAAGTTTTGCCAACCATTAAATACCTAATACTTAGCCCAATGCCCAGCATACTAATAATCAAACAGTATCTATTTTTCTTTAGATGAATTAATGATATGTAGGTTCTGGTACAGCAATTGGTTTCAACATGAAAATATAAAAAATTTTCCCCTCATCTTGTATCTGAAAGTTTGACATTTTCATTTCTTTTCTCATTTGGCTGAATGAATTAGGTGCTATTTTAGATAGTCAAGCTAACTGGATAATCAGAATTTGAGTAATCAGGAATCCTTTTTCCTGTATGTGATTTAAATGAAAAATGTGATCTATGTGAAATATAATTAAGACCCTTAGATGTCTTTGGGCTTAATGGAAGTTCTTAGCAGAAAACGTACCCATGTTGCTTCTGAATATTATTATTAACCCTGGCTTCCTCTAAATGTGTTGAAAGTTTGGTACTGGAAATGAATGCCCAAATCCTCTCACTTTATTTAAAACCCACTGGAAACTAATTTCAAAACTAAAGTGTTGGGGCTAGAGTGGTGGCTCAGAGGTTACTGTGTTTGCCTGGCATAAGCCAGGACCCAGGTTTAAACCCCAGCACCACTTATACAACCAAGTGTTGGAGCAATGAAAACCAGATGAAAAACTAAATAAAATTGATCTCTCTTTCTCTGTTCCCCTCACTCTTAAAAAAACAACAACAATAACAACCAAAAACTGAATTGTATCAAGGGTGTGTAAGAATGAGTGTGTGCTTTGTGCCTTTGCCCCTGAGGTTGGTCCTCCCAGGCCCTCTGTGTCATCCAGGGTTGTAACTGGGGCACCTTTCACCAGGCATTGTGCCCAAAAGTTTGCGCATCCTCCTCCTCTCCTATGAACAACTCGGCTATTCAATGAACAACCTGGTTATTCAATTATTTGACAGAATCAAGATTATTTGATAATACGTCTTTTAACTTTTAAATGGATTCTTAGATTCAAAACTTTATTGAATTTTTTTGTGAAGTAGCTTTGAATTAATAAAAGAAGCCACAAACACTTAACTGAGTTTTGTATCTTTTTCTCCCAGTGTATCTTTAGATCTTCAAGATTCTGTATTTAATTTGATTTGCCTGGTTCCACTGAGCATTGCAGTAATTCAGATTCTGGTTTGGAGTCCATTTTCAATGAGGAACAAGACAGACTACACAGGGACTCTTTAAGGGACCCAGCTGCTATGGGATCCAAACAACTTCAGGTGTTTGTTGCTTCTTATGGAGTTTGTATGTGCCCAAAAGCAGAGTTAACATTTATAACCTCTCATTTGTTTAAAAAATAAATAAAATAAAAGGTCCAACAAGTCTTAGGGCATTTTGACTCTCTTGATGTAAGTTGAGGCTTTTCTGTTGGGTGTTTCCAAATGGTCTTGTAGCCTGGACACTCCTGGAACCATTCATCAGTGAACTGCAATTTGAGTTGCTTTGAATTTCCCAGAGCGCACCTGGCTGTGCATGTCATTCTCTTTGATGTTTTTGAACCTTATATTCCTTCTCTGACCAATTTTATTAATAAGACAGACTTTCTTCTTATTTTTTCATTAATGCTGCATCACCGTTATCTGTAGATTCCCTATGATTAAGTATGAAGAAATTCACCATACTCCCTTATTTCAAATATATTATAAATCTATTGTAATTAGAACAGCATGGCACTGGCATAACAACAGACACACTGACAAATGGAACAAGACAAGTCCCAGAAATAAACCTATACGTTTACAGTCAACTGATTTTCAGCAAAGAGGCCAAGAACACGTAAAGGGAGGGGACCATCTCTTCAATAAATGGTGTTGAGAAAACTGGATATCCATATGTAGAAGCATGATGTTGAACCCTTATCTCACACCGTATACAAAAATCTACTCAAAATGGATTAGAGATATAAGACCTAAAACTACGAAGAAAACAGAGGGGAAAAGTTTTAAATTGGGATTACATCAAACTAAAAAGTTTATATATACCAAAAGAAACCAAAACAATTCAAAATATATAACAAACTTAGCTCCACAGAAAGAAAGAAAAAAACCTGATCTGAAAATGGGTCAAGGACCTGTACAAACATTTCTCAAAAGAATACATACCAGTAGACAACAGGTGCATGAAAATATGCTCAACATCTCTAATCATCAGGGAAATACAAAGTAAAACCACAGTAAGATATCACTTCATTCTGCTTAGAATGGCTATTATCAAAAAGACAAAAGATAGCAAGCACTGGTGAGGATGTGAAGAAAAACGAATCCTGGTGTATATTGTTGGTGGGAATGGAAATTGTTACAGCTATTTTGGAATAAGTATGGAAGTTCCTCAAAAAGCTAAAAATAGAATTACAACATGATCTAGCCATCTCACTTCTAGATATATGTGCAAAAAATTGAGGTCAGTATATCAAAGAGATATCTGCATTCCCATGTTCATTTTAGCATTATTCACAATTGCCAAGTTATAGAAGTGACCTAAATGTCCCGCAGATGAATGGGTAAAGAAACTCTGGTGTAAATACACAATGGAATAGTCTTAAAAAAGAAAGAAATTTTGTCCCTTGCAATAATATGGATGAACCTGGAGGATATTATATATGCCAAGTGAAATAAGGCAGGCACATAAAGACAAAATATCATGCTATCACACATATATGGAATTTGAAAGAGTTCATCCAGAGAAACAGAGTAGAATGTTGGTTTCCAGAGGCTTAAGGGATGGGACAAGATGGAGAAATGGGGAAGGGGGAAATGTTGGCTAATGTTTCAGTTAAATTAGTAAGTTTTAGGGGACCTATTGCACAGCAAATAAGCAGTAGCCTACCATCATAAAATATTTCAGATAAGACAGACATTAATAACCCCAAGAGCATAAATAATAGTAAAATAATCAGGAAATAATGCAGTTTGAGTATCACTTTTATTTTAATATAATTTATTTAATTATAAATATATGTATCCACATACATATAATTTTAATATATTATTTAACAATACATAAATTTATTAAATATTAATAATATATAAATTTATTATTATGCATATTTTAATAATGCCTCCTAAAAACCAGCTCAAGAAATTCTTGAAAAGTTATGTCTCTTAGCAACTGGAATGAGCAGGCTGTAGGATACCACTAGATGTGCCACAAGAGTCCTCATTGGGCTGCTGCGTTTTGGTCTGTGGGTGAGCGTATTTAATAAGAAGGCAGTGTAGGTAGAGTAGACCAGATCTATATTCTGAGTTTTGTGATCCAAACCAGGGTGTTGCAGTAACACAGTACAAAAATGATATATTTCCCAAAGTTGTTTTCACTTTGCTTTCCCTGAAATCAGCAAAGTTCTTCTTCAGGTCTTGAGACCTATGGATGGAGAGGGAGACTTTATTATCTTCCAGAGAGGTCTGCTAATCATAAATCCACTCTCAATACTAAGACAGAAGGTTAAGATTGTAAAGTTTGGGGTTGGAGTGGTGGCTCAGCAGTTGGAGCACTTGCCTGGCATGTGCAAGGACATGGGTTCAAACCCCAGCACCACATACACAGCTAGGTGTCAGAGAAACAGAGGCCAGATGAAAAAGTAAAGTTGATTCTCTCCCTCACCACCCTTAAAAAAAAGATTGTGAAGTTCAGATTTGTACAAGACAGATATGATTGATTTAAATCCAACCACATCAATATTATATACAAAAATTCTGAACCATACCAAAAGATATAAATTTTTATATTGAATAAAACATGATCCAATCAAATACAATGTGCAAAAGCCTACAATAAAGATAGACACATGTTAAAATGATAGAAAATGTATCATGTAACACTAATCAAAGTTGGAGTGGTTGTGTTAATGTCAAAGTTGACTTTAGGAGAAGGATATTGCCAAGGATGCAGAGGGAAATCAAATAATGATAAGTCAAATTAACCAAAAAGATAAAATAATCTTAAATGTGTATGGATACAACCAGAGAGCTCCAAAATGCACAAAGCAAAACCAAATGGAAAAATAGACAAATTGACAATTCTAGGTGGAGACTTCAACACTTCCCATTTAGCAATCTGTAGAACAAGTAGTCAGAAAACCAATAAGGATATAGTGCTGTCAAGAAACTTGACCTGATTGACATTTAGAGAACACTCTGTCCATCAACTGCAAAATATACAATATTTTTTTAGGGCACATGGAATATTAACCAGGATAGACCATCTTCTGGGCAATAAAACAAATGGCAGCAAATAGAAAAGAATAGAAATCACATAAAGTATGTTCTACAATCACCATGAATTAACCTAGAAACCAGTAATAGATATGCCAGAGAAATCCCCAAATATCTTGAAGTTAAAAAAGTTTCCAAATAATTTTTGAGTCAAAGGGGATGCCACAAAGGAAATTAGAAAATATTTTGATTTGAAGAAAAATGAAAACATATCAATATTTGTGGGATGCAACAACAACAACAGAACAATGCACAGAGGGAAATTTGAGGCATTAAATGCTTATATAAGAAAGGAAATGTGTCAAACCAATGATCCATGCTTCTATTACTAGAAAAAGAACAAACCCAAATTAAGCAGGAGATCAGAAACCAATGAAATTGAAAAAGAAAATCAATTATGCCAAAAAGTTAGTTCTTTGAAAATACCATTAAAACTGACCAATTTCCCATCAGTGTATTCGAGAAAAGAAGAGAGAAGACATAGATTTCCAATATCAGGAATGAAAGAAGGGGCATTCATCCAGATTACACAAACATGAAAAGGATAATAAGAAAATATTATGAAATCTTTATACCAATAAATCTGACAACTTAGATATTTTCTAACAAAGAAAACTCCAGACCCAGATGGTTTCGCTGGCAAATTATACTAAACATTTAAGGAAGAAATACAGTTTTACACAACTCTTAAAAAAGAGAGAGAGAAAAAGAGGACACTTCCCAGTTTATCCTATGAGATCATATTACCCAGATACTATAATCAAATATATAAAAAAGAAAACTATAGACACATATTTTTCATGAACATAGATACAAAATGGTACATTTCTCAAATTTAAATATGAACATTTCTAATCTAGTTAATATAAGGATAATAAAAAGAGGAGTTAACTGTTGGAGTACTGTGTTGATTTAACATTCACAAATCAATGTAATTCATCATATCAATAGAAAAAAATAGAAAAAAACATATCAATAGAAAAAAACATCTTAATTGATGCAGAAAGAGCATTTGATGAAATGTAATATCCACTCATACAAAAAAAAAAAAACAACACAAAAACTCAGCAAACTAGCAGTAAAAGTAAAATTCCTCAACCTGACAAAGGCCTCACAAAAGCAAAACAAAGCAAAACAACAAAACCCTGCAGGTAATATCACCCTTAATGGTGAAAAGCTAAATGCTTTCCTCCTAGATTTGGAACAAGGCATTTCCTGCTCCTGTTCAAAATCATACTGAACAGGGGTCTGAGTGGTGGCTAGTGGTAATAGTGCTGGCCTGGCATGGGGGAGGATGCGGGTTTGAACCCCAGCACCACGAAGTATGGAGAAACAAAAGCCAAATGAAAAACTAAATAAAATGGATTCTCTTTGTCTCTCACTGCCTCTCTCTCTTTCTCTTTAAAAAAAAAAAAGTCCAGGGCTGGAGTGGTGGCTCAGCGGTTACAGCACTTGCCTTGCATGCACAAGTCCATGGGTTCAAACCCCAGCACCATGTACAAAACGAAGTGTCAGAGCAACAAAAGTCACATGAAAAATTAAAATTGATTTTCTCTTTCTCTTTCTCTCTCACTGTCCCTCTCTTTAAAAAAATCATACTGAAGATCCTTGCCAATGCAATAAAGTAAGAAAAACAGATAAAAAGCATAATATTTGAAGAAGGAAATAAAACTCTTTTAGTAGATGAAATGATTACCTATGTAGAGAAATCCAAAAAATCTACAACAAAACTACTATATCTAATAAGTGAGTTTAGCAAGGTCACAAGACAGAAGGTCAATATTCAAAAATCAATATTTCTATAATCTGCAAATAATGGAAAATTTTTACTTTTTAAAAAAATTACTGTTTACAACAGCATGAAAAAGAACAATGGAGTCCTTACATATCTTTAAAATATGTGCAAGATATGTATGCTAGAAACTAGAAAGCACTGATGAAAGGAAATGGAGAAAAGTTTAAACATAGATATGTAACGTGTTCATGGATTAAAAGATTAAATATTAAAGTATCAATTCTCCACCCTTCGATGTACTCAATTGACAAGGTGCTTATAAAAATGTATAAAGAAATGAAGAAAAGAATTAGAATGGGTTCCCTGGGCGCTCCCCTCCCGCTGGGCTGTCAGCTCCACTGGCTAAGCGAGTGTGCAGTCTTTGTGTTGCTTCCCCTGGCCCAGCACTGGGGCTGCGGGTCTCAGACTCTATAGGTGTGAGTCCTGTGGCTGCCATGTATTGATGATTGGACCATGGGGACACTATCAGGTTTCCCTTATGAAGCAGCTTGTTAATTAGGATGATGAGACTACTGGACAGAAGGGCAGGTGACTTGGAACGGCACTTCCTGTCTCCTTGCTGTGAGGGGCCAGCCTCCAAGGACCTGCTGCACAGACAGCTGCTTGCCAGGGCTTTCTTGGACCTATGTTGTCACACCTGGTGCCCAGTGAGCTCACCCCCAGCCTCAGGTCAAGGATGGGGATCTTCCTTCAAGCAAGCACTTCTCTCTGGGGAGTGCTGCCCAACAGAGGCCCTGAACTGACAGAGATGTGGTAGAAAACAGTCTCTCATGTAGAGACACGACATGAAAAGAAAGCCAAGGACCCCTCAAGTGTCCCAGGAATCCTTCCTGCGTAACTGTTGCCACCCTGACCTTCCATTAGCACTCCTCCTACACTCCTGTCAACTAAGGCTGATGTGAACCAAGCAGCTGTCTCCCACCTACTGATTGACGATCTGCTAGTAGAGACTCCTGAGACACTGGGCTTCTTGAAGCACTTGGTGGACAGGGGCATGGGCCTTGCTTTTGGAAAAGAGGTGCTACTCAAAGCTGGGGCTGTGCTGGACAACATTGCAGAGGATTCTGAAGTCAAGTCTAAGAACTGTGGGGGACGGCAGCAATAGCAAAGCCCAGAAACTGTGAGCTTTCCCAGGCTGTCGGTTTGCTTTATGGGGAGTCTAGAGAACATGTGCAGGAACTGAGCTGTCCTGCCTCCTTGTTTCCATGTGAACTGGATCCAGGAGGAAAGAGCAGAAAACGCTGATGCGGACCAAGCAGCTGTCTCCCACCTGCTTGTTTTAGAGGAGCAGTGAGGAGCTGCTATTGAGACCCCTGAGACACTGGACACATTGCTGCTTTTTGATGGTCATCAGCAAGGCCTAGATGACATGAAGAGGTGCTGCTAAAATCTGAGGTGATGAGGGACCTCATTGCCAAGGGCTATGAAGTGGACTCCAAGAACTCGCAGCCTGCTGCTCGTGGCATCTGGAACCTACACCCAAGCACTGAGCCATCTTCAGTCCTTAGGTTAGCCAAAGATTAAGGACGCAATCACAGACAACATCTTCCCCACATTCTGTCCCCGTGTAGGAAACCTGACTTTGGCACAGGGTCTTCTTATAAAATTCCTTTATACCCCACAGTACTGCTTGTACATTGGGCCCCGAATCAATAGTTTATTCCAGAAGCTGGGCTTGTTTTCTCATCTCACACTGCTTGTTTCCACCTCTGCCAAGTGCGCACAAATGTACACCTGCCCCACTGACACAGAGAGGACGTCACTTTACCGCAGCTGGTGCTTTCCCGACTCACCCCTCTGCAGCACCGCTCTGCTCTGAGCTCCTGTGTATTCCCTTTCCCCTTGGATCTCATCACCTCCCACTAGTTCAGCTCCCCTGCCTGTAGTGGTGAACTGGGGTTGGAAGAGGAACACAGAATCTAGACCATGGGACATGACGTCCAGGCAGCAGAGAGCAGAAGAAGCTTCAACCTGAACTTCCCAGCCATGCTGGGACACTCACCTCACCCAGGAACATAAAGTGCTCTGCCCTAGGTTCAGAGGGGATGTTAAGACCTGAGGCTTTTCCTCTCTCAGCTCTTTCTCTGTGGCCACAGGATGAGGCTGGTAAGGCTCTACTGATAGACCTGGCCCTGGTGTAGACACCAGCTCTGGAGTTGGTGACAGAGTTGATCCAGCAGTGGAACAAGCGCTGCAGCTGTCTGGAGCTCTGGAGCTGGCATTAAACCTGCACCGAAACTGGCTCTTGCTTCTGAAGAGATGCTGAGCAGACTCTAGTGCTGAAGTTGGTGGCGGCTCCAGCTCTGAACCTGATGCTGGTGCTGTCGCTGGACTGGATGCCAGATTTGGTGCTGGAGAAGGCTCTAACTCTGCAGTTGCTTTTAGAGCTCACACTGGGGCTGAGCAACTACAGAAGAGACCAACACGACTGCCTTGTACTGAGCCTTTGCAAAAACGCAAATACCCCTGTCTACCAGAAAGATGCCAGCCTCAGAGCCCACATGGACATCTTCTCAGACCAGGGCCATTACCTGAGGGATCCAAGACTCATCCATGTTCCTAGCCCAACATCAGCCACAGATCCTCCTCCAAAGTCTGGCCTTCTTCCCTATACCCTTATGTACCCACCCCAGGCTCTGCCTTGCTGGGCTTGATGTCCTCAAGCTAGGCCAGCAGGTGGTGGGCTCAGTGCTCCAGGTCCAAGAAAGGCTTACTGAGCTGCATGTAAGGCAACAGCAGCTGGAGATGGGGAAAGACTGGAGGCGGATTGAAATCCCCAGTGCTGGTCCATCCAGGTGCCCAGGATGATAGGCATCTCACTGTGGGCAAGCAGCCTCCCATAGCACCCCTGTGGGCCTGGGCAGAAACGTCCTCTATCACTCCACAGACTGTTCCACCCCAGCCAAGACTCTTTGACTGTCCATGCAATGAGAGACCATGTCACTACGCAAGGAACCTCCATTGAACGGAGCTCTAGATCCATGGTGTGACCAGCTGTCCCCTTCTTTAGGGAAGACTGACACTTTAGGGAAGCCTGGAATGCAACCTCCAGGAGCCTTTGTCCTCCCATTCACCATTTCCAGGACACCAGTGACACCTCATCCACAGGCTTATGCCGCCATGTGGACACACTCTCTGTGAGCCTCTCTGTGTCCTGTCTCTCCAGTGACCCTATTCTCCTGAAAGGGCACAGCCTGCCCCCTGCACTCACCAAGTCCCCTTCTGAGAAAGAACTGAGCTCTCATTACCAAAGAGAGGCCCAGTGTAAATCTCACTACTCCTCACACCTCTGCTGCCCTGGTACAGGACACTGGGGTGTAGTTTGACTGGGATG
This sequence comes from Aplodontia rufa, assembly GCA_004027875.1. Classification (NCBI taxonomy): domain Eukaryota; kingdom Metazoa; phylum Chordata; class Mammalia; order Rodentia; family Aplodontiidae; genus Aplodontia; species Aplodontia rufa. The sequence goes on from PVKS010000419.1 coordinate 25,711, forward strand.
GGCTCTGGTAGGGTTTGATTGTCACAAGAGATTCTCTGTGGCTAAAGACCCCTATTCATTCCCCAGATAACTAAGGCTCCGACTAGATGTCCCAGACCATAAGCCAAAAGCAGGAATCAAACTTGTGGGAATCAATGTTTGCTCAGCCTTCCCAATCCACATACACCTGCACGTCCCCACAATGGAGACGGGTGTCCTCCCTCTTGACCCCATGCCCACTCCAATTTTAACTTGGTCCAGTGGTCCAGCTTCTTCACTGGAACAGGACAAGATACAGTCATGTCCTGTGGAGGTCAGGATGGTTTCACATGTAGAATATGTGCTTATAGTAACTGAGGTTTCTGGCTGATCCCCTGCAAAAGGGACAAAATGGCAGGGATTTTTCCTACATTTGTCATTGAATTATGCAACGTGCCTATCACGCAGTAGGTGATTCATATATGTTCATCAAAGATGAGCCCATCCAGCTGCTTCTGATATCTCCTTGGGCATGGGAGCTGCTAGCTCCCACGGTCCCTCTCTGGGAAAACTAGGATGGGAAATTCTGTCCCCACATGGAATCTGAAACAACCTTTACAAATGGAAAAAGTGCTTTCCCCAATGTCTGAGATAAGCAAAGCCCTGGCATAGCATCTCTTCATGCAGTAAGGGAATGCCACCCCAAAGTAACTCCTGGCCTCACTCAGTCCACCTGGGAACAACTGACTACACACTGTCAAGGAACTAGGCCCTGCTGAGTAGACTCCAGGCTTCTCTGCGGCCCAGCTGGAGACAGGGTGGTTTAGTGTGTTGAGAAGGGGTATCCACTCACGTTTGCAAGGGCATCACAAGCATTCCCAGGACTCAAAACAAACAAAACTCCTTTGAGCCTGCCAGTGTAATAAACTTAGTTCACCTGTTTAAAACAAGGAATTAGAATGCTCAAAACCAAGTTTCAACCAGGCTTATTGGCACATGCTTTTGATAGGTGCTGAGGGAGGAGAACTGCAAGTTCAAGGTCAGACTGAACAACTTAGAGATGCTGTCTCAAAATAAAACTTAGAATCCCTGTGTTCAATCCACAGCACCAAATAAAATAAATAAATAAAGTTAAAAGGGCTGGGAATGTAGCTCAGTTGTAGAGCGCTTGCCAAGCATGTGAAAGGCTCTGAGTCCAATCCCTAGCACCATGAAAACAATAACATATATCAATGAAAAACTGATTTTTGAAAAAGGTAAAGCAGCAATTCAATTGAGGAAGGATAGTAGTTTCAAAAATTAGTCATCCAGTGATAGAGCAAACAAAATAAGAAGCTGAACACATATCTTACACCAAAACACAAAATTAAAATAGATCACTGACATCAAATAGTACTTAGTCATACATTTTTTAAAAAGAGAGTAAGTGAGACAGAAAGGGAGCTAATTTTATTTTTTCATCTGGTTTTTGTTTTTCCTCCACTTAGTTGTTTGTGTATGGGTGCTGGGGATTGAACCTGGGTCCCTTGTGCATGCCAGACAAGCGCTGTATCGCTGAGCCACCTCTCCAGTCCCCTCATCTTTTAGAAAAATACATAGGAGAAAATCCTTGTGGTTTTGGAACAGGAAAGATTTCTTAGATATATTATCATAAAAGTGAAACATTGATATATTTGACTTCACCAAAATCAAAAACTTCTGACTTTTAATTATTTTTATTTTATTATTATTATTTTGGTACCAGGGATTGAACCCAGGGGCACTTAGCCATTGAGTCACATCCCCAGCTCCTTTTCTACTTTACTTTGAGACAGGGTCTTACTAAGTTGCTGAGGGCCTCACTAAGTTATTGAGGCTGACTTTGAACTTGTGATCCTCCTGCCTCCTGAGATGCTGGGATTATAGTTGTGTGCCACTGTACCTGGCAAAACTTCTAATTTTTTAAATTAGTTGAACATGGACTAACAATTAAGGGGGAATCATCATCAAACAATCAAGAACAAATGTATATTCACATAGCAAACCAAGGCTGATGCCATTCCATGGTTTCTCCCCTTGGGTTCCCCATGGTTCCATGTTTCCCCCAATTAACTCCTGTATTAAATGGACTTCTCATGGAGGTCAGAGGTTTCCCTCTGAGTAGATTCCCCCATACTCCCTCCCTCCAGTGTCCTTAATATCCTTCCTATTTGCTCTCCCCTCCCTGCCCCACTCCCTACATCTCCCAGCATCCTAGGCAAGGTTCCCCCTGTTCGTGTAAAAATTCATACATGTTGAGGTTATTATTAGCTTAGTCAACTATCAGACTGTTTCCGGTTGTAATCTAGTTTCCACAAATGATAGAAAACATTAGACCCCTGAGACTCTGAGATTGGGATACTTTACTCAGCATAATTTTTTCCATCTCCATCCATTTGGCTGCAAAAGCCATAATATCATTTTCTCTAATAGCCAAGTAGTATTCCATTGTATATATGTACCAAAGTTTTGTTTTGTTTCAGGGCTGAGGACCGAACTTGGGGCTTTGCGCGTGCTAGGCAACCACTCTGCCACTGACCCCAACCCCTATACCAAAGTTTTTTAATCCACTCGTGGAGTGAGGGACATCTGGGTTGGTTCCATAATTTAGCTATAGTAAATTGAGCTGCTATAAACATTGATGAAGCCACATCACTATAATACGCTGATTCTAAATCTTTTGGGAAAATTCCCAGGAGTGGGATAGCTAGGTCATAAGGTGGTTCCAATCCTAATTTTTTTGGGAGTCTCCATACTGCTTTCCAGAGTGGCTGACCCACTTTGCAGTCCCACAAACAATGTGACAGTGTTCCTCTTTTCCCACAGCCTCTCTGGCATCTGTCATTGTTCATATTCTTCATTTTTGCCACTCCAACAGGAGTGAGGTGGAATCTCAGTGAAGTTTTGATTTGCATTTCTCTTATTGCTAGGGATATAGAGCATTTTCTTATATATTTATGGGCTTTCTGCACTTCCTCTGCTGAGAAGTTTCTTTTTAGTTCTGTAGCCCATTTATCAATTGGATTACTTGTGATTTTGGTGTTTAAAACTTCTGATTTTTGAAAGTCATCAATAAAATGAAAATGTAAGTCACAGACTGGCAGAAAATAATTGCAAGATGCTTATTTGATAAAGGACTTGTATGTAGAAAATATAAAGAACTCAATTATAAGATGATAATAAAAATTGGGCAAAGATTTGAACAGACACTTCATTAAAGAAGATATACGGTGCAGGGAAAGGTGCTTGCCATGATTAACTATTAGGATTCTGCAAACTAAAACCATGACAAGATAGCAAGAAAAACTGACGATACTAAACCTTGACAAGGATGGGGAGCACGCAGAACTCTCAGAAATTCCTAGAAAAGGATTAAAGTGGTACAGTTACTTTGAATACTGGCTCAATAATTTTCTTCTTATTCCTAAGGTGCTGGGGATCAAACCCAGAGCCTTAAGCATGGCAGGCAAATGCTAGAGTGAGCTACATTGCCACCTTTTTTTTTTTTTAGATCATTTTGAGACAGGGTTTTACTAATTTGAACAGGCTGGACTCAAACTCTGAATTCTCCTGCCTCAGCCTCCCAAGTAGCTGGGATTATAGCCATGCACCACCGTGTCTTGCACTGAAAGTTTTCTTCTCTCTCTCTCTCTTTGGTACTAGGGAATGAATCCAGAATCACTCTACTACTGACCTACATCCCCTGTCATTTTTGAGACTGGGTCTCATTAAGTTTTCTAGACTGTCCTAGAACTTGCAATCCTCTCGCCTTAGCCTCCTGTTCAAGTATGCTTGACATATGATCTAGAAATTCCACTGTAGCTTTTTACCCAGGAAAAAAGTTATGTTCATGCAAAACACATAAAATGTTTGTGGCAGTTTTTTCATAATTGCCCCCAAAATAACTGGAAACAACCCAAATGACCTTCAGTTGGCTAATGGTGGTAAACAAATTGTGGTACATCTACACCATGGATTGCTTCACAGTAATAAAAAGATTGCTTACATACACTATCATGGGTGGTCAAGTGCATCATGCTAAGTGAAAGACGGGCTCCAAAGACTGTGCTGCACGATTCCAGTTATATCATTTATAGTGCCGAACACACATCAGAGGCCAACAGAGCCAGCACCTGGCATTGGGAGAGCAGTGTTGATTACGAAGGGGCACAGGGAATTTGTTTAGGTTATGGGGAAATGTCATCGTAGATGATCTCAACACACTGTTTGAAAATGGTTTCATGAATTTTAAAATGCTTTTTATTAATATGCACAGTGTGTCCGCCAAAGACCTCTTCTCTCTTCTCCTTTGTGGCCATGTAAAAAACTCCCTATTTGTAGGATTCTACATCGGTGTACTTGAGATAGTCAGGGAAGTTGCATTTTAAGTAGCTCTACAGGCCAATCGGATGCTAGTGTGAGGACTGAATGAACACTAGAGGGCAGTAGAGCACTGCGGTGAAGAATGGGGCCCGTTTAAAATCCTGTCTCAACCACCCCATGCCCTGTGCAGTTGGAGCTTTCAGGGCCTTGGATGATTCTGCGGTAAAAAGGTGGTTATAAGACTGTCAACCTCATTAGATTGCCAGTAGGACTAAAATAAATTTCTTTTTTGTGGTATTGGGGATTGATCCCAGGTTTGCTCTACCTCTGAGCTTGCATCTCCAGCCCTTTTAATTTTTTCCCATACTTTTTAAATTACTGCACTATAGTTGTGGGATTCATTGCATAATGGTGAAATTCGTTGCTACATATTTGTACATGCATACAATAAAACAGTATAATTTGGCCAATATTGTTCTGCAGGATTTCCTTTCCTTCTCCTTTTTTAAAAATTTTTAAATTTTGAAACATAGTTCCTTTAAATTGCCCAGGCTGGCCTCAAATTTGTGATCTTCCTTCCTCAGCCTCCCAAACTGCTGGAATTACAGGATTGCCCTACCATGTGCAGCTATTATGAGATTTAAAAGAGATGACACATGTAAGACACTTAGCACAATGTCTGGCACCTAGTACATGCTGTCATTGTTCTAAGGGACAGTTGGTTCCTATTCAGTGATGTTAGAGGAGGCCCTTTTTCATGGTGAGTAGATTGTGGCTCAGATCTAGAATTCCATGAGGTGGAAATTCGATGAGGACTATGTCCATGTTCATGTCCATGTGTCCCCACCCCCACCCCCTGTGCTTCACAGTAGACGGGGCAAACTTTACACTATGAAGCAGTAGGATTGTGTGTGTGTGTGTGTGTGTGTGTGTGTGTAAGAGAGAGACAGAGAGAGAGAGAGAGAGAGGGAGGGAGGGAGAGGAGAGAGAGAGAGAGCAGAGAGAGGGAGGGAGATTATGGGAGAGTTAAAAAGGCAAAGGTTTTGATTTCAGGTCATAAGAAGCTGACAGTTCATACAAGCACACAGTTCTCAAAAAGTTGTAGTCTCTACTTGTAACTTTCTCACAGTTACATACTATTTGTAGTAAATTATTTCCAATTTGTGGGAAAAGATTCCTGAATTTATGAGATAGTTGGGGTTTGAGATATTTGGGGTTATGTGCTTTTCCAAGGTTGCATGGCAAGTGTAATGGAAATAACTAGAATTTGGTTTTCCTTTCTCCTGGTGTAAATTTTCACCCTGTTTTTGATTATAAAGATAGGGCAGTATAAATTGGCGTGAGGTATGACAGTGTCCATTGACATATGGATGAATAAACAAAATGTGATATGTACGTACAATGGAATTTTATCCAGTCTTAGAAATGAAATTCTGACACATTATCACATGTGTGAACCATGAATACATTATGCTGACCAAAAGAGCGAAATTAACCAGTCACAAAAGCAGAAATATCGGGGCTGGAGTGGTGGCTCACCAGTTTCGGTGCTTGCCTCGCATGCATAGGGACTCGGGTTCCAACCCCAGCACCACATACACAAACAAGTGTTGGAGCAACGAAAGCCACATGAAAAACAAAAGCAGAAATACCATCCATTATATAAGTTCAAGATTAGCCTCAGCAACTTATCGAGGCCCTAAACCACTTAGCAAGAGCCTGTCTCAAATGAAAATAGAAAGGTCTGGGGATGTTATTCAGTGGTTAAGCGCCCCTGAGTTCAATCACCAGTGTGCAAAAAACAAAAACCAATAAAGTATTTAAAAAAAGGGTATTTTTTTCTTTCTTTCTTTTTTTTTTTCTTTTGGTAGCAGGGATTGAACTCAGAGGTGCTTAACCACTGAGCCATGTCCCTAGTCCTTTTTATTTTTTATTTTGAGACAGGGTCTTGCTAAGCTGCTTAGAGCCTCGATAAATTGCTGAGGCTGGCTTTGAACTTGCCTAAGCCTCTCAAGCCACTAGGATTATAGGCATGTGCCACTGTGCCTCACTGGGTGTTGCAGATTCTAAACATGAATCCAATATACTATCAAACTGTAAAAGGATGATGTAGATTTTCTTTTCCTGAAGAATTTATTTCATTGCATAACCATAACAAGTGTTGTAGATATGGTAAAATTGATCTGTAAATATGTCTCCTTATGAAAGCAAAAACTGCGTATAACTAACCTAAAGGAATTTGTTTAAATTATAAGATAGCCATTAAAAACGCAGCAAATTTAGCTCCAATGTCACTTATAGTTTTAATTCTAAAAATATAGATCAGCCTGTTCCTGGAGGGAGAACAGGCTGATTTATATTCACATGTAAACTACACCTTTTGAGGTTCATGAGCAAAACCAGGTTCTGAATGTCCCCAGGAGTGGTGCGGGAGGCAGAAGGGAGAATCTGAGTTCTATTGGGTAGAGGGGAAAATTCTTCATGGTGGGGGAATGCACTAGCCACTATGCCCGATCTTGACATGTTTCAAGCTTTTACAAAAGACTTGGGCATTGGGCTAGGGGTGCAGCTGGGTGGTAGAGTGCCTGCCTGGGATGTACGAAGTCCTGGGTTCAATCTCAGTACCTTCCTTACAGAAAGCTAAACAACTGAGAAAGTTTCTATTGTAGAATAACTTCAATAGCTGTAGTCGGTACCGACGGTCAGTTTCAGCGAACTGTATGGAACAAAAGACACTTAATAAGGGGAAACCATAACTGGAAAGGAAAAGGAGTCTCACAATGCTACAGCTTTAGTTTTCTAATAGCCAGACGCCTTTTCTCTTTTTTAATGAGTTATAAAGAAAGTTTGAAGAAGATCACAGCCTAAATTGAAAAACAAGCTTAAATTGTCTTTGGCTATTAAAAAAAATCACAGTTTTCACCAGAGAAGGGAGATCTGTTTGATTTTTAGGTTGGTCAATTACTCAAGCATCCTCTTTCATAAACTTGTTCTTCCTCATTTTCAGACCAGTTTGTGGTTGTGCAAAAATAAAATAGTGGTCTTCTTTCCTGCCAGTGGAGATGTGGTTTTTCTGTGGTATATTTCTCAAACTCTTCAAGATAGCTTGTTTATGTACATGCATATTTGGTCCAGTCGAAAATATTTAAAGTTTTAAAAGCATTCTCACTTTACGGTGTATTTTTTCCTGTTTCATACAGAAGTTTGAATGTTTAACAGTCACAAAATAAGGTGGCTTTATAACTTCAAAATAAGTATGTCAAAACAGTATCATAAAGTTATATGGTACATTGGGTGGAGAGGAAGCAGCCATTCAGAAGACCAAACCCACATACGTACAGGAGATAGCAATTAAGAGGCCAAGGATACGGTTGTTTTGAAAGTATATTTAAAACAAGATGAAAGATCTTTGGACCTTTGAAAATGCCCCAGAAACGGAAACAACAGCCTTTTATCAGAGCACAGACTCACAGATCTGCTTTTGGAAGAAATTTACTTAGTTGAAATATATACATATTTCAAAAATATATTCCTTTAAGTTGCTTAAACTATTATATGTACAGATTTCTTTTAAGCATCCCCAATCATTTGCACACATGCGCAATCTAAGAACAGAGGTGGCTGATTTTATACCATCATAAGTTAGGATGAATTTATATTTATAATAAAAAATTATTTGTGGGTGGCACATGCCTGTAATTCCAGTAGCTCTGGAGGCTGAGGCAGGAGGATTTTAAGTTCAACGTCTGCCTCAGCTACATAGTGAGATCCTGAGCTCCTTAGTAAAACTCTGTTTCACAAAAAAAAAAAAAAAAAAAAAGACAAGAGATGGGGATATGGCTCAGTGGTTGAGTATCTCTGGGTTCAGTTCCCGGTACAAAAATAAAACAGCAACAAAAACTTATTTAAATTCCCTCAAGTTGAAGCCCCCAAATTTATGAAGAAACTGTGCCTTAAAAAGGAAACTTGTGGGGTAGAGGGAGGGAGTATAGGAAGGGATCTAGGGAAACAATGAAGATTGTAGCATACATTCTCCCCCTTCACCGAAAATCCAAATAATACTATGCAATCATTTAATTCTGGAAAATTCACAATCTAAACATTTCTATCACTTGTAGGGGTGGAATGTAGAAGAATCAAGAGACTGGGGTGTGGGTGACATGGTGCTAATTCTGGTTTAAGAACAAATGCATATCATATTGTTACTTTATATGCATTTATGATTGTACAATAACTCAACTCCTTAATAAAAATTTTTTTAAAAAGGGCAACTTAAGTGGTTCTTTCTCTTTGTTTCTGTTGGAGAAACTCATTTGTTGGAGGAGCCTGGGATTTAGTTAAGTGTTATGTCGAAGGACTCTACTTAGTGGATTCTGACTTGAGATTAAGTTTAAGTAGAAGGCTGCTCATCGCTGGGGGTGCTTAAGTAGCTTGTCCAAGGAAAGCTAGGTTATCCTTGGCCTTATGCTTCAATAACAGCAGCATCACTGCCGCTTGAGAGCTGTCTATATGTAGGGCACCATGGTGGCAGTGGTGCAGACATGACCACATCTAGTTTTCTCTAAAACTCCATGAGTGTGTGTGAGGGACACCATGATTCCTTGTATTCCAGGGGACTCTGAGGTTCACCCATGGCTACTCTCACAATTGTTAGGTATACCTGTAGCCCAGGAGGAACTAGGGCAACTTAGTAGCTCTCACGCTTAGGGAGGGATGTCAACACATGGGCCACAAGGCCACATTTCCTCAGGGCAGTTTTCCCTCAGCAGCCACCTCCTCCCAACCCCCAATTAAGTCAGGTTTCACTAAGATTTTTTTTTTTTTAAGCAATACACAATCCACCTCTAGTGCTTCAGTTAGTGATTATCTGTTCACTGCATGATGATTGGTTGGTTGGTTCTCCTTCCCTATTAGAAAGTTCCATGAAGCTGAGATATGTTTCTTTTGCTTTCCATTCCACAAAGTCCAGGGCCTGGTACATTGCATGCATTCAGTAAATATTATTGTGTATGAAAATATTTCTTTGTCTTTCTGCTGATATTCCTGACATACATTGAGTCAGTTATAAGACTGCCATGGAAGGGGAACTGTGGCAGTTCAGAAGGTTCTAGAAGCAGGTGAAGTGTCATGGTTCACAGAAGTAGAGATGAGCGAGCTGGGAAGAATTCTCTGGGTCGGAGAGAGAAAGACTTTCCCACTTAAAGTCAGGCACCTCTGATAAGTAGCTAACCCGAGTTTGCTGCCTGGATTGTGGTTTCACGTTTGCATGTTTACGGTTCTGTGTATATTCTTCTTCCTGACTAGTTGGTGTGACATATCATGGAGGGGTCTAGGATACACACATAAAGAGAAGCTATCATCCTTGGTTTTAGGAGAATGATTTACGGAGAGGCCAAAGCCAAATACGACTGAGTATGCTTATTCGGGCACCTTGGTTGGTGTTTTGCAGTTGATTATGTTTTCAGATAAGCTGAATCTCAGAGATGTCCTATGAGGTAGATAGCTCTGAATCTTGATCTTTGGTTTATAGATGAACAATGGGGTACTCAGAGGAAGTTGATTTATCCAAGATAAAGTGAAAAGCAAATTATCATTTTCAAGTTCTTACTGTGTACCAAGGCACGGCATTAATATATATATATATATATATTTATATTCAGTATATGACATCATCCTCATCGTATCTCCTTGAAATGGACTAGCCATTACTGTTATTTACATTTTACAGATGAGGAAACTGAGGCTTGGAGATGTCAAGTAATTTGCCTCCAATTACATAACCAAGTAGAGAAAGCCAAGCTTCAAACCCAGCTAGTCAATCTCAGGAGTGTAAATGGTGAACAGGAACGCTACTGAGCAGCACCAGGAGATACCCAGTGAAGTACACACTTTGTTTTTTATTTACTTCTGTAGTCTTCTGACTGCTTGGATTAAGTCTGTTAATTCAGACTGCTATTTTTTTGGTAAACATGTTTGCAGTTTCATCTTGACTTAGAAATTTATCAACTGGAGACCGCAGTGATGTCACTGCAAGTGACTGAAATTATTATATCAAGTTCATATGAAAACCCACACACTATTTTTTTTTTTTTGTAACAGGGATTGAACCCAGGGGTGAGCCCCTGTCCCATCCTTTTTTATTTTTTATTTTGAGACAGGGTCTCACTAAGTTGCTGAGGTTGGCTCTGAACTTCTGAGCCTCCTGCCTCAGCCCCCAGAGCTGCTGGGATTACAGGCATGTACCACTGTCTGGCATACACTTATTTTTAAAAAAAATTAATATTGTTAGCTTTCTATCACTGTGACAAAATACCTGGGAAAATCACCTTAGCGAAGGAAAGGATTTGTTTTGGCTCATGGTTTCAGGCTCATGGTCTCCTGCTCCTACTGCTTTTGGTCCTGTAGTGAGGTAGTATTTCATGGCAGAAGCATGTGGGGGAGGAAGCTTGTTTACCTCTTGGCTGCCAGGAAGCTAAGAGCCAGAGGAAGGGCCAGAATCCCAACATCCCATCCCTTCAAGGGCATGCCCCCAGTGACCTAATTTCCTACTTCTCTGCCCTGCCTTCTAAAGGTTCCGCTATCTCCCAATAGTGCCACAAGCTGGTAACCAAGCCTTTAGTATATGGGCCTGTGGGGGATATTTAAGAATCAAACTATAACAAACCTGTTTACTAATGTTATATTTTCACAGGTGCATATCACTTAATAGCACCAGACACATTTCATTAAATATATTGGAAAAAACTTGGATATTTCTCTGTAGGTGTACCAAAAAGAGTAAAAAGCATTACAAAAAACCTGTCCATGAAAGTATCTAATTATATGAGCTCTTTTTACACCATTAGCTCTTCAAGCAGATAATGACAGTGACTGTCATGTTTTGGGCCTTCTGTAGATTCAAGTTTCCCTCTCTGTGGATTCTCTTCACATTAGACTTTGTAATTGAAGAGAGAACATGGAAATTCCATATTTTACAGCTTCAGAGAACAACAACAACAAGTCTTTGCTTGGATATGTAGAGAGGAAAGTAAGTCAGCCCAAATTTTGGGCCTGTGATAGAGCTGAAGTACAGGGTAGACACCTGTGATCAGTAGAGAGTGTCTGTTTCATATCACTGACTGCATTTCAAAGTCACATGAGAGCGGGTATTGACTTATATTTGGCTTTTTTCCGTGTTATTTATGCATCTTTCCCTCCCCATTATGGATAACTGAGGTTTTAATATACACTAGTGACATCCAAAAGTTCTGGCATATATATACAATGGAGCTCTACTCAGCTATTAGAAATAATGATATTGCGTCTATTGAAGGTAAATGGATGGCACTGGAAGAAATCATGCTGAACGACGTTAGTCAAACACAGAGTCAAGGGCCGAATGGTATCGCTCATTTGTGGAGGCTGGACCTAAATCCAGGCTCAGGAGTAAAGTAGACAAACTCATGTTTTAGATCCATAGAACAAAAATGCAAAATGTTAATATTTATGAGATACAGTTGCAAGATACTTCAGAAGATATTTGAACAAGCTATGCTGCATACTTGTACAAAAACGTAAATGTTTAATCCCATTGTCAAAAATTTTGAAGAATAACAAGGGATGATAGGAAGGGAGGAGAAGTGGAAATGTTGGAACTAGGATAAACCAAGGTACATTCCAAGCAGTTATAAATGTCACTGTATATATTATAGCCATGTATATAAAAATGTTCTTAATAGGTATAAGAAATATGTCAGTGTATTTAGGGTTTTCAGGATTAAGAAAGGCAAGGGATCAGGGGATGGGAGGAGGCGGGTAGAGGGATGTGTTGGGGGGTGGATAATGAACAAATTGTATTGCTGAATTGTGTACATTTAGGAATACTTGACAATGAATCGCAACATTATGTAAAACTATAATGCACTAATAAAAATAAATTTTAAAAAATATACACTAGTGACATTGTAGTGGATGAAGGAAGGGGGCAGTCCCAAAGGGCAGTCTGAACTTCTGCTTAGTATATTTACTCTTGCTGTTTTCCTTCCTCCTCATTTGTAATTCAGGAGGCTCTCTGACAAGAGACAGACAGCAAGGCTTCTTAGATGGATGGAAGAACAACCAGCTGGGATACCAAGCTCTATGAAAAGGTAGGGTATGGTATTTGCTGTTACCTTTAGGCAAATCACTCGATCATGATGTGCTTTGGCTCTTCCTGTGCTTGCTAAATGTAAGTAACATGGAGATGTGTATTTTGTGATTATTATAGGGCATTTTAAATGTATGGTGATTTATGTTTTTCTAGGCTGGCTGCTCAGATATAAAGCAAAATCTGCTCCTTTGAGATGACAGACTTATCAACTCACCCCAAATCCCTCAGATTACAGCTGCCATCTCTTTGCTTAGTGTTTACCTGACATATTTTGCAGTCTTGGAGCTGCAATGAGGCAAGCTCATTTTATAGCTGGGGCATTCCTTTTTTGTCTCCTTTGTCTTCATAAATGAAAAAGTCATTTTATGTGTTCCTGCTGCTTGCAGCCCTGTTCACCAATGGGATAGAGCAGCTTCATCTGTGACATTAATCCCAACAGATGGGCCAGGTGACAGAGTAGAAAAACTGAGTTATCTGGATTTGCTACTATAGCTCTTTTTAAATATTCTTCCAGGACCACTAGAGGTTTGAGCTAGATTAATAAGGCACAGCCTATTACGGGTTTGGTAAGAAGCAGTCAGGGACTATACTGGAAACACAAAGCCACTCTCCCATTTCCTACTTTTTTTTGTTGTTGTTGTTACAGCTATGTCACATCAGGCAACAAAATACCCCTGTTACTGAGAAGTGCGATTCTCAGCAGCTAGTAAAAGTGTTTGTGGGTAAGGAGTGATTTTGTTCCCCAGGTGTAGGCTAGTACCCAACTATTTTATAAATGAAAATCTCTTTAGTACAATATGAAATCAACCAAAAGATTAATTTTTTGCTTTGAACTAAAATGAAATGTATTTGCATATTTTCTGGTGCAGTCAAACGAAAAGCATTCTCCAAACCAACCTGGGAAGGTATCATTAGAGGACCTAGAAAAAGTGTCACTCCTTAGTTGTAGCTCGCGTAGCAGCAGGAAGTTCAGACACAGGAACACAATGTAACTCTTCAGTTTTGAAATGTTATTAGTAAGGTCTCCTCGTGGTATAAACGATCAAAGAACCCCCCGGGTCTGTCTCCTAGAGCTGAGTTCGCTCTAAGTGTTGGCTCTCACTTCCGACTGCTACTTCAAGGAAACAAACTCTGGGTGTTCATTCTTGGGTAGGGTCATCAGCAGAGCACATTACTTCCTTGTGGGTGCCCCGGCTGCAGAAGCTTCTAACAAAGGCAGAGCTTTCTTTCACTCCAGCCTCTTGAAACACGCAGCCAGCAACTTGTCAGACCTGGGGGACCGGCACGTCGGCAGCGGCGGTGGGAGTGGGTGGAGGACGGCGGAGTTTGGTCCTTTCCCCTTAAATTCACTCTTCCGCTGCTCCTGCCACGCAGGGTGGAAGTTTTGGGGGTGGGAGTCCGGCTCGTCGCCCCTAAATGTGAACTGGAATCCAGGCAGCAGACACAGTAACAAGAACTAGCAGCATTTATCTCTGCGAAGGCCCGGGGTCTGAGCGGACATGGGATCGGGGAGAGGCGCCTTCTCAGCCGGTGGTCACTCCGCACAACCAGGTCAAAGTCCCACCGGCGGTGGCGGAGGGGGAATGAGGGGCCCAGAGGCCACGGCAAGCTGGGAAAGACCGGAGGTCCTGCGGCGGGCACACCTGGGGGAGGCGGGAGGCTCCAGTTGACGTCCTCAGAAGTGACCTGCCCTGCGCTAGTTACGCTAAGATCGCCTCCGCCATTACGCGGAGCCCCCGCGGCGACGGGAGCCGGGAGCGCGCGCCGGGCGGACGCGCGCTCCTTGGCCCCGCCCCCCGAGCAGCCTCTCATTGGACGGAGGGCGCGCGCCCGGGGAGAACGCGCCCCTGCCGCGCGTACGTGCTCCGGGTGGGAACCAGCGCCCGCGGCGTCGGGTTCCGCGAGCGGAAGGGAAGGGGGAGGTGAGAAGGCTGAGCCCCGGCCGCTCCTCCCCACACCCCCGCCTCAGCCCTGAAGGGGCTGGATGGGCAAGCTGGGCGCGATGGCTCGAGCCCGGGCGGCGACGGCGGTGGCTGGACGCGGCGGCACCTCCTCCTCCTCGCCCCGGCGGTGATCCGAGCGAGCGGCCGCGGCCCCCGATGAGACTGTTGGCGGGCTGGCTGTGCCTGAGCCTGGCGTCCGTGTGGCTGGCGCGGAGGATGTGGACGCTGCGGAGCCCGCTCACCCGCTCCCTGTACGTGAACATGACGAGTGGCCCGGGCGGGCCGGCGGCGGCCGCGGGCGGCAGGAGGGACAACCACCAGGTACGGCCGGGCCCGGGCGGGGGCGTGGCGGCCGGGCCTTCCCGCGCTCGGCCCGGCTATTGTGCGGGGCGGTGCGGTGAGGGGCGGCCCGGCGCTGCCCCGCAGCAGCGGCCTCTTGGAAAGTTTTCCGGCCGGCCCCGGCCCCGGCCCCGGGCCCGGCCTCGCAGCGCCTTTTGTTCGACGACGCTGGCAGAGGACGGTCTCCCCTTCCCCCTCCCGGAGCCGGAGCATGGGCGCCCCGGAGCCCCGCATTGTCCCCGAGTCCCGGGCGGCCGCCGCCGACGTTCGGCCGCAGAGCCGGAGGAACTCTGGGGCTGACGCGTGGCCGGGGACACCCATCTGGTACCGGGGCCTGAGACACAGCAGTCGAACCACTTCCCCGGACAACCTTCCTGACCCCCGGGAAACAAAGCGCAAAGCTGGTCCCTCTTTTTGTCTGGTTAAATCCTCCGAACATACAAAGAGTCGTAAAGAGATCTAGCCCTGCATCCGGAGCCGTGGGGCTGACGTTTCCCCTAAGCACTTAAAAATGTGTTTGACAGCTCCCAGCTCCAACTCTGCGGAGCCCTCGCCTCCTGCCTTCAGAGACGTCTCCTTTCGACTTCGGTTTAGTTAGCTGACCGGAAAGAGGGTGAAAAAGGGGAAGATGATGCAAGCCTTTGCAGGAAGTATTTTTAAAAACAGCTGGGCTGGGGCGAAAGCGTAGTTGTGCTTGGTGGATCGTGAGCGATGAGATGTGACCGCCCGGGTGGTCTTTTCATTAGCTCGATTTGGGGCCACTTAACGGAGTATGTGGGTCAACAGAATTAAGAGGGCGGTGTTTCCCTTCTGACCCCGAGGTAGTTGGCGGTTAACCTCGCATTCAGAGGCTTTTGAGCTCTGCTAGTGTTGGCTTGTCATGACAGTACCCTTTGCCTTTCCAGAGAGCAGTAACTCTGGATTGCTTTCCGGATCATTTCGTGTCTCATCGTTTTCACGTGTTTCTCATTTTCCTGTGCTACTTTACTGATTGTACCAGGTGTTCAGAGTTTAAATCCAGGTTGGTTTCATGTGTCTTAACGTAGCGAATTACTTAAGAAAGAGGAATTCATTTATAAAAGTAACATTTAGTAACTACTTATAGTGGCTTTTTATTTTTATATGCTTGGATGGTACTTAGGGCCTCTCTTTGGTAGAGAAAGTGCTATACCACTGAGATATATCTGAAGCCTCCTTTTCATATTTTTAGAGGAACTGTAAATTTCTATGAATTTTTAAAAATCTCCTAGCTCTTGTTTGTGTTAGGCGATCACTCTTATATTGTTGGAGTGTGTGTAAACTTAGTATACAATCTTAAATTGTAAAACAACGTTTATTGCCATGAATTGATTACATATACTAGTTCATTCTCATAGAAACAACTCTAAAGTACAGTTAAATACTGTAACTGTACAGTTATCAGAAAGTCATGTTCATTATGGAACATGGATAATGTTGAATTTCTAATTCAACAATGAATTAGAAATGTAGTTTTAAGTAACCAGTTAGTAGAAAGAAGGGCCTGGATAAGGAAAAAAATACTTATTTCCTTTAACATGAAATTATGGTTGAGTCTCTTAGTCTGTATTTATGACAACACTTGTGATTACAGCAGCACCATATGTTTTCAATGCTCATAAAAATAGCACTTTTTTAAAATTGAAAAACTGTTATAAACTGTGATTTTTATAGAGTCTAGGAAGAATGATAACTGTTAGCATAGCTTCAATATCTCCCATAGAGAGTACTTTCTAATTGTGATTCTTTTTAAAGCTGAATCTGTTAGGCTTTAACAAAAACTAAGACTGTTTTCAGTTACCTCATTTACTTTATTATGTTTCTGAGGTGTGTATATGTGTGTGTGTGTGTGTGTGTGTGTTTTAACCAGTTGCATTAACAACTTGACAGATAATTTCTCCAGGGTGAAGACTAATCTGGTGCTTTCTAAATACTTAGGGAGGATCAGCTCTAGCTTAGAATAATGAATCCAGCCATTGTTTTGAGATGAATACATTCATGTTGTGAAAATATAATTATCCATGAATAAAGATTAAAAGGAACAAAAGTAAAGTGTGTATAGAAACCACAATGAACTATAGTGAAGTAGGAGACTGTTCTTTCTGCATCATGCCTGAGCTGATGATTTGTTATTCCTTTTATGTTCCAGGATTCTAGGTTTGCCTCATAACTTTGTTTCTTGTGAAGTAACTTTAATAGTTTTCCCCTTCAAATTAATAGTTTTGTACATGGTCTTCTGGTGTTCATTTGGGCATGTGGGTTCTATAACCAGCCACATCTGGTTCTCTTGGAGTGGCATGAAAGTAGGAGTATGGATTTGATTGACCCATACTTAGTGCAAGTTTTACTTCTGGTTATTTTATTAAGGAATTATGATGGAGGATTCTTTGGTTATGAGAGCGAGAGGTCTTGGGTAATATTTATTTATTAAAAATTGCTGTTTAGTCCATATAGCCTGGGGATACAAGGCTCCTTTGGGCCAAAGCAGCTCTAAAACTATAGTAGCAGCACTATTGTAATAATTTGGTTCAGTTGTTAGCTTTAAAATTGGAATTATGTTTCACTTGACGCAAGTAAGAAACAAGGGCTCCTCTCAGAGAAGGAATGTGGCCCATAGGCCAGTTAGTCTCATTGATTTTTAGTGTGACCTGTGAAGTAAGAATAGTCTTACATTTTTGAGTGGCTACCAATAAACTTCTATTTCATAACGTGAAAATTTCATATATGAAATTCCAATTTAAGTGTCTGTAAATGAAGTTTTCTTGAATCAGAGCTCCCATATTAGTTTACCTATGGTGTGTGAGTGCTTCTGTGCTCTAGCAGTAGTTGAGTAGGTGTTACTGTATGCCTCATAATCCCACAGTATTTGCTATATGATCCTTTATAGAAGAAAAAAAAAGTTTCTGCAAGAAAAATTTCCCAGAACTGGAGTGGTGGCTCAGTGCTAGAGTGCTTGCCTGACATGGGCGAGGACCCCAGTTTGAACCCCAGCACCAAATACACAACTAAGTGTTGGAAAACCTAAAGCCAGGTGAAAAAAAAATTGATTATTTCTTTCTCCTTCTCTCTTCCTCTTTTAAAAAAGAAATGAGGAAGAAAAAAAAATTCCCAGCCTCCTTAATCAACATCATATTCCTAATCACAGATTAGGGCAGGGTGACTAGATTGACTCATTGGGGAGAAATAGAGCCAGGCAGAGAGAAACTCATGGGTATCACTTTTCAATGTTGGCAGACTCAACTTAAAAAGAATACAACAATGAAAAACTTTGGACCTAGTGTTTTTGATGGATCATACTATTTATTTACTTTTTTAATAAGAGGGGGAGAGAGAGAAAGCCTCAATTTTATGTATTTTTTCATCTGGCCTTTGTTTCTCTGACATTTAATTGTATATGTGGTGCTGGGATTTGAACTTGGGTTCTTGTGCATGCCAGGCAAGCGCTCTAACCTCTGAGCTACTGCTCTAGCCCCATACTACACCATTATTAATGTTAATGCAAATATTATGGGGCTATAGAAACTTGAAAGGACCCTTAAGACTCCACTAAGTAGATCCTGATGATAACAGCCATTCATAGCTTCTCAATTTGATGGAGTAGAAAAATTTGTCATAAAACTCACAGGAAGCAAACCACAGCAATTTCTCTAGGTGACGAACTGCAAGTTTTGTTTTTTTTTTTTTTTTAAAGCACAGGTGGGACTTGGGATGTAGCTCAGTGGTAAACTGCTTTTCTAGCAATGCTTGAAGCCCTGTTTGATTCCCAGGTCCTCCTCCAGGAAAAAAAAAAAAAAAAAGAAAGAGAAAAAAGAAAAAAAGAGGCTTAAAAGCACAGATAGCATTCAGTATTCAGTATCTGGAATAATTTTAGATGTAACTTAAACATGGATATATCTGTGAACTTCAACTGTGTTATGCCACACTTGATAATAGATTCAAGATAGATTGAATTTTTTTTTTCAAATGAAAAAATACTTGGCTGTCACAGCCAGAGTTTAATGTTGTGCTATAGGGAAAATTGGGTTTCCTGTCCCTTGCCCTCATTTACCTTGAAGAGGCTGGTTGAAGTAGGAATGGGTTAACAATGCTACAGCCAGCCAGACTCAACACTGATGAATTGATGTACTCCTCTAAGTTGCCTTCCAGAGTCTGAAGGACTTTGTAGCTGAGCACCAGACTTTGGAAAGGGTTCCTTTCCTTCCTTAGAACCTGTGTTGAAACCCTAAACAAGTGTTTGCTTCAATTTCACAGAACTCTCTTTCTTCAGCTGAATATCAGGGATCTTTATGGTTCCCTTTGAATGTACTCTAGAAGACCCGAGTAACTTCCAGTAAAAAGGCTGTTTAGACTCTAAAGCTTTGGTAAGATCTTACTGTTATGGAGTATTTCAAAGGAGGATTGCCAATAATTTATTTATTAAATCAAAGTCAAGGGGACTTAATCTAATCTATATAAATTATTCTACCCATGGATTTGAGGGTGCCTGCCCCTGAATGCATTGAAATCTCACACAAAGAGGTTACTGGATTGGTTTTAAATCATTTGTAGTAAAGTAGGGAATGGCTTGAATATTTACTCATACTTAAATGTGAGAAGGCATTATTGGTGAAATGTTTCACAGCAGAATCTAAGAATGTGATTTTTGAATCCTTAGCAGTCAAGGTCAGTGTCAGGGGGCTTATTCTGACCACTTGCTTAGAAAAGGTTCTGTGTTTTCCTGAACCCTAAGCAGTGAAGCCTTTCTCATTGTGTGTGGTGGCACTGAATGCCTCATGTCTTTGACTGGGTGCCCAGACCTACAGTGTGGTTTTTAGCCATTTCTCTCAACTGTACTTTTGACTTTTCATGTTATTTCCCTCTATGCACAAGCTGAGGGAAAGGTCATATGAAAAATTATTGGGTTTCTTTCCCATCCTTGGAGGTTAGGAACTGGGGCTATACATTCTAACTACCTAACGATAGCTAGTTCTCTCTCCCCTTTTGGGAATCATCTCATTGGCATACAAGAATATCTTTTATTCTTACAACTGGAGATTCCTTAAGTGTTTTTGGAGCTTTGTACTCGGAACCTGGGACAGAGACCAAATATTAAATTTTTTATTATATTATGTTATCTAAAATAATTTAATTTTTATAACTTTCTGACTCTAGCAGTGTGCTTAATTCCTTTGTATTTTGGAATAAAAGACTATATAGCATATCACATTTGAGTAAATGAGAAACTCCAGAAAATAATTTCAGCCATGTCCTCCTTCATTGTGAGAAGCAAATATAGTTTTTTTTAATAATTTTTTTAAAGAGAGAGGGACAGTAAGAGGGAGAAAGAATCAATTTTATTTAGTTTTTCATATGGCTTTCTCTGCTCCCACACTTTGTTGTGTATGTGGTGCTGGGGTTCGAAACTCTAGGCAAGCGCTGTAACTGCTGAGCCACTGTTCCAGCCCCACAAATATACTTTTTTTTTTTTCAGGGCTGAGGACTGAACTTGGGGCCTTGCGCATGCTATGCAAGTGCTCTGCTGCTGAGCTAAATCCCCAACCCCCACAAATATACTTTTATAGGAGAATTGAATTTCTGCTTTGAAGGAATGATTCATCCAGCAAGGTTATATAATACTGAGATGTTCATGTTCTTAATGAAGACATTTTAAAGACAATATAATCTAATATTGTCAAACACAAACATACCCCTGCTGTCCCACCTAATTTGGCTGTTTATTTTTTGGCTGATTATTAGTGTCTTTGCAGTCTTATTACCAGCAGAGAGACATTGGTATTCACCGTAATTTTTAGAAGATATTATATTTAGTTACGATGTCTTACTATACTTGGCATCAGCAGATAACTGAATTGGAATAATTCTAGTTCAATTTAAAATTTACTTGGTTATAGATTGAATACAGTTTGAACTTCAGAGGCCCATCATCTTTTCTGATGCTGGTCTCCAGCTGAGAAGTCGAGCTCCACAGTAGAGATAGCAAATGTAGCCCCTCCTTGTGAAATTTAATAAATGTAGTACTTTGTTCTTGCCTGTGTACCTTTGTCTCTGTAGCCTTTGAAGAGCATGCATTCTAAGAACTCACCTGCTTGCAAGTGCCCAGATCACAGGCAGCCACCTAGTGCTGTGAACACTGCACAGCTTTGCATTTAAGCTTGGCTGTCTGCAGAGGTGATTCTAGAGGGACCACAAGCTAGGCTGCAAGTCTCTTGCACTGAGTTTCTCTCTAGTTGGCTTTAGAGCAAGGCAACTACTCATTTAGGGCTCTGAAGGTCCTGACCAAGATCATAGTCTCTTTACTTGTTTCCCTTAGTGTCTAACTTTATTTTCCCCTCTGAAATTTAAGTTCTCTGAAGCCAGCAAGTCCATGTTTTAATCAACTGCAGTCCCTAGTCCACAATTCGGCTAGGATAGTTAAGCAATCTACTAGAGAATCAGGACAACAAATTTTTCTAACTAAGCCCAAGTAGGTGTTTTCAGGCAGTGGTAGTTTATCACTACTTCTGGGGCATTTGGCGATGCCTGGGGCATTTTGGGTTGTCACTTAGAGTAGTGCTACTGGCTTCTGATGGATAAAGACTTAGAATGTTTTTAGCCATCAATGCTCAGGACAGCCCCTATAACAAAGCATTATCAGGCCCCAAATGTTAGCACCAAGGTTGAAAAACTCTGGCCTATAGGAATTTGGTTATTATCTAGATCAAATTATCTTTTCTCGAACACATCTAGTGCACCTTAATTGGAGAATAGTCAAACAGACATACTGGATGGAGACAAGTACAAGCTGCTTTGAAAGATACCTTTGTACCTGAAACCACATTTACTTAGATTGGAAGCTAGAATTAGCTGAAGCTGCTCTGGAACCCCAGGCTTCCCAGTTATTCAGAAGTTCCCAAGTGGTAAATGGAATGTAAAGTGCTTGGCCAGGTGCCTGGTACATGTGGGTGCTCCATCAGCGTCTTCCTTTCTTGCTTGCTTGTGTTAGTTCAGTTTTGTGGTTGGATGGGTAGCTTTAACCACTGTTTGCAGAATTGGATTTAAGAAAGGCCTTGAAGAAACCTTGGAGTTGAGAGATTGACAGAAACCCATCGACAGCTATCTCTGTGGCTATCCTTATGTTTCCTCCTGCATTTTGTTAGAAATGGCAAATTCTGCCTGCTTAGATTGCCTGTGATTCTTAACATTACTTCATTTGACCAACATTCATTGCTTGTCTGTATCTGTGCCAGACTCTGAAATCAGTCAGTGTCTCCATCTTTATGAAGCTTTCAGTCTACCTGCAAAGATAAGACACTGAACGTTGCAAGTGTGTGCAGTTAGTTAATTCAGAGGTCATATGAGTTGCCAAGGAGACTTATGGCATATATGAGAGGGTATTAGAATGGGGGTCCTGACCTGTTTAGGAAGTTGAAGAAAAATATACCTGCAGAAATATTTAGGCTGAGGTTGAAATAGCCAGGTGAGGAGGCAGTGATATGGGTGGTGGGAAATGTAGGGGCAAATACCATGTGAGACAGCCATGGTAAAGGAGCCGTGCCGAAAAAGAAAAAAGAGGAGAGCACTGTGACAAAGGGTGGACCCTGTGTCGTAAGTTGGTAGGGAATGCCCTGAGGTGAGGCTCTGGATCCAGAAGAATGTATGTTCTGTAGGGCCTTGTAAATCATGTTGAGTATACTGGATGTTATTCTGTGACTTCTGTAAAGCAGGGTAGTGACACGATCAGATTTGCATTTTAAAAGAAGTTTGCTAGGTCATTTATGTTTCCCTATTACTGATAATTTCTCAAAGCTGAAACTGCTACGTACATTTAGATGTATGTGTGTGGGGGGTATGTTATTTAAAACTAAGCAAAAAGCTTTACTGTGATATAATTCACATACCATAAAATTGATCCTTTAAAAATGTATAATTTAGTGGTTTTGGTTTATTCACAGGCCTGTGCAACCATCACCACTATCCAATTTCATTTCAGAACATTTTATCCCTCCTAGAAAAACAACAACAACAAATAAACCTGTACCCATTAGCAGTTGCTCCCTTTTGTTCCCTCCTTCTAGTGCCCCTTAACACAATCTACTTTCTATTCCTGGATTTGCATATTATAAATGCCTTATATAAATAAAATTATATAGTATGTGACCTTTTGTGACTGGCTTATTTTACTTAGTGTGTGTTGTCAAGGTTCATCCTTGTCAGGGCATGAATCAATACTTTATTCCTTTTTATGGGCAAATACTGTTCTGTTGTATGGATCTGCCATCGAATGCCATCGGTTGATGGGCATTTGAGTTGTTTTAACTTTTTGACAATTATGAATAATACTGCTATGGACTTGTAAATGGTCAGGAAGGACATAGATTTCAACCTTAATTTTTTAACAAGATTTTCATTATAGTTTTACATATTGAAGAGGTTTGTTAACCCTTTCATACATGCCCACATCATATGTCTCCTGTTTACCTTCCCCACTGCTTCCCTCTCCCTTCTCCCTGCTTCCTGTCTCCATTCCCCCCTACCCCTAGTCTTTGAGGTTGCCCTTAGTTTGATTGGTAATCCATGTGTAATGAGTCTGTTGTCTAAACTTATTGTTCTTGTAGCTCTCTCTTCTATATTGTACTCTATATTGTACACGTATGAGAGAAAACCTTTGGTCCTTGAGTTTCTGGGTTTGGCTAATTTCATTGAGCATGATTTTTTTCCCATTCATCCATTTACCAGCAAAGACCACGATTTCATTTTTTAAATAGCTGAGTAGAAATTCATGATATCTGTCTGTCTGTCTGTCTCTTTCTCTCTCTCTCTCATATCCCAGTTTCTTGATCCATTCATTCAGTGATGGGCGTCTAGGTTGATTCCATAGTTTAACTGTTATGAATTGTACTGCTATAAACATTGATGTTGCTGTGTCACTGTAGTATGCCAAATTTATATCTTCTGGGAAAATACTAAGGAGTGGGGTATCTGGGTCATATGGTAGTTCCATCCCTAATTTTTTGAGGAGTCACCATACTACTTTTCAGATGGTTGTACTAATTTGCAGTTTCACCAACTATGTATAAGGATTCCCTTTTCCCCACACCCTTTCCAACATTTGTTTCAGCTTTAATTTTTAAAAAGACGAGCTAAACTCCTTTTTATTTTGTATGACATTCTGTTCAAGAAGCATTTTTTTTTCCTGAAAGAAAAACTTGTGTGGCAGTAAAGGTTTAACTACATGTGTTAATGTTGATGAGAAATATACCATTAAAAACTGGAGTTTTCTTCCTGGTGCTTGACAGCAATATTTGCAGGGTAAACATGGTGCCAGTTCTTGCCTAGTTCTGGAAGTCAGAGGCCATTATTATTCTAGTGTAGTTGCCCATTAATAGGTGGATGCCAAGGAATTCTTTGCTCTCAGATTGAGTTGAATTACTTCTTGTCCACGTTTAGAATATACTTGATTGCCTATTATCAAGGTAGTTGTTTTCATCTTAATTAGTCATTTCAGAGAATAAAAATAAATAAAAGGCAGGGTGGCCTCAGTATTACAGAGTTCAGAATGTGTACTAAGAGATCACGAGTAAAATAAAAAATGGTTTACGACTTGCACTGGAGCATGACTTCAGGCCCAATAAGTATTAAGATTTAGTAAATGATTAAACAAGAACATTTTCAGACCAAGGAAAAAAGTGTAGGCAGCTAATAGAAGATTCATAACTTGTCCTGTAAGGTAGGGGAAAAAAAAGACTTTTATATGACGGTCAAGCAGTTTTGGTAATAGTGGTTAAATAACAAATCAGCACCAATCAGTCAACAACTGGAAAGGTTTGGTGTATTTACTTTGGGATACAGGATTTATCAAATGATGAATCTTTGAAATTTAATGTGCCTGTTGCTTGTTTTTGTTGTCTTATAAATGGTTCCTTTTAATGTTAGTCTCAGGAATGTTACTCAAGATTTCATTCAACATTAAGCAAGCTTAAGATGACTTTAATTGGTCCACTCATTGTGCAAGATGTTATGGGACACCTAATGCTGATAAATGGTCATATTGGTCAAGGGGAAGCAATTTATTTTTTGGCCAATAGACTCCTATTCAGGAAAAACTGGTGGTTTCATAGCAGATGATGGATTACTATAACTGGTCTACTCTGCTGTTTCATTACTATACTTACAGGGCTCACTCTTATTTATCAGGCCATGTTAAAAGTCTCACTGCTGCTATTATACAGTTCTCACTGTATACTTGTACTGTATTGGGCGCATGTCTGCTTTATTTGTTTAACCCTAATAGTTCCCTGCCAGGATAGATAGGTACTAGTGGCATCTGTAATGGAGAATGAAAGAGGCTCGGATTAAGTGACTTGTCTGAGTTCATCTAGGAGTGGCAGAGCCAGGACTTGATTTTGAGGCTGACACTAAGGCTCATGTACAGTTAGTTCCCTTTGCCACTTCTCTGGTACATTAATTCTCAGTGAAATTGAAAACATTTACTAATAGAATGTTAAATTTTATCTCCAGTTGAAGTTCTTGAATTTTGTTCTAAAAAGTAGCTTTTGACTAGAGCCTATTCCTGAAAATCCTGTTCTTAGCTTGTTGTTACTTGATTTTCTCATTGATGGCAGAATGACCTTAAGTAATTTCTTCATCTTTCTTAAGCACATTCTGTCCTTGTCTTTGAGGATGCCACATGCCTTGTTATAAAACCTCAAGATTTCTGAAGTTCTCTTACATGTAGCCCACAAGAAGACAGGCAATCTAATCTAGTCACCAGTGTTAATTTCTCCTGCCAACTGTCTTTGATATATTTGGTGGTTTTGAATTAAATCATTGCATTATATGATTATTTTCTTATCTGAAAACAAGGTTAACAATGCTAGTTATTTGCCTTCTGATGCTGAATCTCAGTGAAGGGAAGGCCAGCAGATTTCTAGATCTCAGTGGTGTGACTGAAGTGTTGAGCCAGGAGTCAGAATACCTGGACTGATGATCTGGTTCTGTCTCCTGTTGCTGTGCTTGACACCGAAGCCTTGCCCTCTCCATCTGCCTTGAGGATTATAATGAGAATTGTAAATCATGCCCTAAAGATGTGTTATATACTTTTATATGGGTATAAAAGATGATGATTGTCCTCAAAAGTACTGTGAGATTATAGTATTTGGAAATCCTAGATTTGACTTTAGATTCAGTTTTTTTGTTTTTTAGTTTCTTAGGTGACACTTCAGTTGTGTGTTTTAATTTTTTGTTCTTTTTTGTTCTTTTTGTTTTGTTTTGTTTTTTAGTGGTATGTGTGCAACAGAGAGAAATTATGTGAATCACTCCAGGCTGTCTTTGTTCAGAGTTACCTTGATCAAGGAACACAGATCTTCTTAAACAACAGCATTGAGAAATCGGGCTGGCTATTTATCCAATTATATCATTCTTTTGTGTCATCTGTTTTTAGCCTGTTTATGTCTAGAACATCTATCAATGGGTAAGTGAATCTTGGACATTTTTTCTTTATTCTTAGGTTTAAAAAAGGAAAAATGAAAAGAAAGTTATCTTGTTCAAGGCACAATACTTTTATTTGTTAAAATCCTTGGCAGTAGGTCCACTGTTCCAGTTTTCTGTGCTTTTGCTTTTAAAATACACTATAACTTGGCAAATAGCCTTAGTAGTATTTATTCCTATGGCAAGGGTTAACTTAATTGAGTGCTTCTCAGTTTTGATGTCCATAGAAACCACCTGGGGGTCTGATAAAATATAGAGTAAAAGCCAGTAGTAGATTTGGGGTAGAACCTGAGATTTTGGGTTTTTTTGTGTGTGTGATTCTGGGGGTTTAAACCAGGGTCTTGTGCAAGGCAAGTGCTTTACCACTGAGCTACAGCCCCAACCCTATTTTTTATTTTGAGACAGTATCTTAAGTTGCTGAGGCTGGCCATGAACTCATGATCCTCTTACCTCAGCTTTTCAAGTAGCTGGGATTATAGGCATGTGCCACTGTGCCTGGCTGAGATTCTGCAGTTTTAGCAAGCCTCTAGAGATGGCAACGATGCTGCTGCAGGCTGCTGGTTGTGCACTTCAGAGTAGCAAGACCCTTGGACCAAGCTCTTAGGCTGAAGTGTAAGACCTTGGTCTTAAACACACTGCCCAGGGCAAGTTTTTTTTTTTTGAAATCTAATTTCTCAGCCCAACAATGGATCATGGCTTGTTTGAAGAGGCTTGCATTTGTTCTGACATAATATCTAGGCTTACCAGGATTTTGTAAACTTATTGTGGAATTCTGTATCCCCAGAGTGGTTCCTTCATATAAATCCACAGAAAAGACTTTAGGAACATTATTTATCCTTTCTTGGCCAAATTTTCAAACATACCTAAGGCCCTAGAATTCAGAAAGCCAAAGAGAAAAATAACAGGGCATGATACTTAAATAGCCTTGTTGGATTGTTGAAGCTACTGGTTGGACCTACTTTTCTTTTCCCTTGAGGTTTGGAGCCAGTTTCTGCTGATTGTCTGGATCCCTCAGTCTGTCATCTGATTCTTAAATATGATTTCAGGCACCATAAGCCATTTCTCAAGATTTCTTACTTGATTTTTTTCTCCTTCATTGTTTGTGTGAAATTGCCTTACATTTGCTTCAACAGTTATTTTTGTATTGGGAATTGAGTTTATATGACTTGGTCTGACATTTTGTTCCTAAAATTAGTTGCACTAAATTTCTGTCCTGTACCATTTAGTCTTTCTTGGGACATCAGATGAGTCACTGTATCAGAGATTCTTAACATTTTTGGGGCCCTGAAGCTCTTTGAAAGTGATAAAAGGTAGAAATCCTTCCTTCAAAAATCACTTACCTTCAATATATTTGATGTAATTTTGGGGTTTTCAAACTCTGAATCTCTTACCCCTTCCTCTACCTGTTAGAACTTTTAAAAAATTCTCTGCAGTAGAATTTTATAGTTTAATCAAAGAGGTAATGCAATTAATAAACCCCTTTTGTTTCCCTTATTTATAACTCTTCTGTTTTTTTGTTTGTTTTTGAAATGGGATCTGGTTGTGTTGATCAGGCTGGCTGTCCACCTGCCTCAGCCTCCCAAATAGCTGGAACTATAGGCATGGACCTCTGCCTGACTCATTTTGCTGTTTATTTGTTTATTTACTTTTAGCCCACCACCTCCCAGCCCCCAAATCCCTCTTGCCCAGTGTTGTCTTCTCAACAAAAAACTTAATTTTGAGTGTGTTGGTACTTCCCACCCATAGCAATAATAGCAATAGTCACCAAGTGAATGTCTCTCTTTTTTTTTTCTTATTTTTTTTATTGTAAGTGACTCTCTTACAGAAATAATTAAATAACTACTATAGTACTATCTTGAATTAAAATTCTTATCAAACTTTCTTGATGATGTTAAGAAGAAGGCTAAATAAGGAGAGACTTTCTGTTTTCATAGTTTGTTTTATAAGGGGCAGACCTCCTCTATTGACTCTTACTTAAGTCTAGAGAGAATTTGCATTGTGGCCAGAGAACCTAGGATGGATAGAAAAGAATAAAGTTAGAGACAAAATAGAAAGCCATATCTTTCCATGGTTTGTGTTTACTAGAAACCTTGTATTGGACTAGGTGTCTGATATTTTAGATGGGACAGTTCTTTATTGTGTTGGATTCCCCTACACATTGTAGAAGTCTAACTTTTGTGGCTTTGCTTGCTAAAAGGCATCAACACCCCCTAAGTCACCACTATTGTTTGAAACTCCCCCACTTCCTCTAGAGGACAATATTGGTTCTGGTTGAACAACGTTGGGCTGGATGGATTTTACTTTAGTTTTTGACAGTGTTAATCTTTTTGTGGAACCCTATTGCTAATGTTCTTTGGAATTAGGACAGTGCTTCCCTCCTCTCTGTGGCCCTTAAAAGTAGGTCAGTCAGGTGACCTTGTAAACTCTGACCTCAGATGACCTTTAGCTCTAGAATTTGATGAGTATCCTGATAGTGTTCCTCAAATCCCAAGAGGATGGCCTGGGAAACATGTTGTTTTATAGCTGGGAAAGTTTTTGTGGAGTTACGTTGGTCCTGTGCCACATCAGCATCAAGATTTAAAACATGCCTCCTCTCAGCCATGCTGCTTGTAGCCTGCTCTGACTCTGGGGCCTGTCTGAAGTTTGTGCAACTATTTCAGTCCCTTTTCTCAGATGTGCATGTTTTCCCATTGGAAGATAAGAACAGTTGAGAATTAAAAACAACTTGTCCTTTTTTTTTTTTTTTTTTTTTTTTAAAGATTAAGGGATAGTGAGAGAGAGAAAGAATCAGTTTTACTTAGTTTTTCGTGTGGCCTTCGTTGCTCAGAAACTTCATTGTGTATACGTGCTGCTGGGGTTTGAACTCATGTACTCGCGCATGCCAGTCAAGCACTGTAACCACTGAGCCACTGCTCCAGCCCAACTTGTCTTTTTTTTAATACATATTTCTCTGGTAAGTGGTTGTAGTTTATGACATCTTGGTTTGTTCTCTTTCTTCTTCCCACTCCCAGACTTTTAGCATTTTTCTAGAACAGAAGATTTACTATAAATGCATTATTAAATTTGGTTAAATTCTCCTGTGACCTTAACGGGAAAAGAGGAGGGGGAATTTATTACATGAAATCCATTATTTTTATTTGTATTTTTTCTGAAACTGGGCTTAGCTCAAGTACCATGTTGTATGCATCTTTTCAGTCAATGTAGCAAACATATTTTTGTGTTCTGATTATTTCCAGAAAGTGGCGGTAGAATAGATCTCCCAGTTGTTTCTTAGACCAGTGATTTTCAGTGTGTTTTCCAGGGTCTTAGGAGGAAGTGCCTCAGGTGTTACTTCAGGCTGAAAAGAAAATCTCAAAAGAGGGCTGGTGGTAGCTTCAGGGCTCTCCACTCATTCCAGCAACAGCTGCTCTTTATAGTGTGTACAAGTTCCATTTCATTTAAAGAAAATGTTCTCCTGCTTAAAGGAAGTTGGATAATTCCTGCCCCAGATAAAAGATTTAAGAGCTAGAGGACAGGTTCTAAATAAGGAGTGTGTTTTATTTTCCAAGGTGGTGCTTCCAGGAGACTTGGCTGCTTTTCCCAGAGTTTTCTTTGACCTCCATTCTAACTCCTCTCAGGTTTGGTTCTATTTTTCAAAGAATGGCAATGTTGAAAATGTTTTTAGGACCTTTGAAATAATAGGACCTGGCCAACTATAAAGTACATATGAATCTCCTTTAATGCAAATTAACTGATGTCACAAAGACCATTCTTTTCCTTTTATAATTTTTTTCATTTTTTTAGTTTAGTTTTTTTTTTTTTTTAAAGAAAGAAGGGACAGTGAGAAAGAAAGAGAAGCAGTTTTTAATTAGTTTTTCATGTGACTTTTATTCCTTGGACACTTGGTTGTGTACGTGGTGCTGGGGTTTGAAATCACGTACTCACGTGTGCTGGGCAGGCACCATAACCATGGAGCCACCACTCCAGCCCTAATTTTTCAGGGTCTTTTAAAAGTATTACATGAAAGCAAAATTCCACCCACCCCACCTGGTGTGTAGTTCCATCTTCCAGTTGGCCTTTTCCTCTACTTGACTTCTGTCTGTGTTATTGCCTAGTGTTGTGGTATGATTCTGTTAGTGTCTCATCTTTTTAACTGATAAATATCTTTTCTGTTACACCTTCTGCCTTTCCTTCCTGTTTTGACTTAAATTCTTCACATTCATCTTTTAATTTCTTATTCATTCCTTCTTCCATTCCTTTACCCTTTCTTCTTTTCCCCATGCCTCTGAGGGTATTATTTACAACTATAAAGGCAAATGATATCTACAATTATTTTCTTAATTGATTAATTTTGCTTTTTAATCATATAAAAGAGTATGTATTTTAATCATAAAATTTTATATGTTTAAAAGGTTGTTGGTGCTGAGTTGCTACATTTACTTTTTTGTGTATATGAGGGTTACTTTGCATAGACTCTTCCATTTTTGTCCTTTTTTTCAGGTTGCTAGGAAGAGGTTCAATGTTTGTGTTCTCACCAGATCAGTTTCAGAGACTGCTTAAAATTAATCCAGACTGGAAAACCCACAGACTTCTTGATTTAGGTGCTGGAGATGGGGAAGTCACAAAAATCATGAGCCCTCATTTTGAAGAAATCTATGCCACTGAACTCTCTGAAACTATGATATGGCAGCTTCAGAAGAAGAAATACAGGTACAATTTCTAGACATGGTTTAGGATGTATTTCTTGGTTTTATAAGTACTTCTTGAAGGTATGTTTTAAAATAAGCTCTACTGCTGAAATTTTTTTTCTTTCTTTTTTAAGAGAAGGACAGTGTGAGAGAGAGAGAAACAATTTTTATTTAGTTTTTCCTGTGATTTTCGTTGCTCTGAGACTTTGTTGTGTATGTGGTGCAGGGGTTTGAACTTGTGCACTTGCGCATGCCAGGCAAGCACATAACTGTTGGGTGGCTGTTCCAGCCCCCACTGCAGCGTATTTTTAAGGGACATGTTTCTTTCTCTTCCTCCCTCTTCTCCTTGGAATCCTACTTTTCATCCCCATTGTAGGCAGAGTTATCTGTCTTTGAGCATACACCTATCACAACAACAAACTAATTCAGACTTTGGGGTGGTACCAGAAGATCTCAGAAATGACTGTCTCCCAAATAAACCAGTGAATTACAACTCTGAAAACATGAGGGATGTAGCAACCCCCTCCCCCCCGCCACCCACCCAGTTCCCTGTGATGGGCAGAATCACAGCCTCTGGGACAGGAGTCTGCTGTGCTTCTCCCCTGCTAGCAAAGCAGTGAAATTTCTCTCTTTCCTTTTTGTCAAAACTGTGTTCTTGGTATTAGACTGGGATCAGGGACAAGCACTGAGATTTTGGTAACAGATATGGATCAGAAATAATTTTCCATGATTAGGAATTAGGAAAAAAAATCTTTCCATACACAATTAAATGGAAATTTAGAGAGAAATTATCTTCCCATAGCACTGTTTTTCTGGAGCAGAGGAAGGAAAAGGAGTAGGGAGAGAAAAGGCAGGTCAATTGGAAGAAATTGTTCCCTAGCTAGCTGATGTTCTCAGATATCTTGTATGCTTAATGCTTTGTGTTTTTAATTGTGGTAAAATATATCTAACTTAAAATTTTACTGGTAAAGCTCATTTTTAAGTGTACAGTTGTGTTAGTAGTGTTACATTTGCTTTGTTATGCAAACATCACCATCATCTGCCACCAGAACTTATTCATCTTTCCCAGGTGAAACTCTCTGCCCCTCAAATAGTAACTCCCTGTTCTTCCCTTGCTTCAGCCCCCAATGATCACCATCCTACTTTATCTCTGTGAATATGATTCTTCTCGGTTCCTCATATAAGAGGAATCATACTTTTGTTCTTTGTGACTGACTTATTTCACCTAACATGATGTCTTAGTATGTGTGTCTGAATTTCCATTAGTACTAAATGGTATTCCACTGTATGCACTCAGCACATTTTTTTTATCCATTTATCCGTTGATGGACTTTTGGGTTGCTACTACCATTTGGCTGTTGTGAGTAATACATGAACGTGGGTATACAGCTGTCCACTAAAGTCACTGCTTTCACTTATTTTGGATATATACCTGGAAGTGGAATTGCTCGATCAAATGGTGAGCCTATGTTTAATTTTTTGAAAATTTGTCATACCTTTTCCATATCAACTACACCATTTTACATTCTTACCAGCAGTGGTCTAGGGTTCCAGTTTCTTTACATCCTTGACAATTGCTGCTATTATCTGTTCTGTTTTTATTTTTTAATTTTATTTATTTATTTTTTTAAAGAGAGGGACAGTGAGAGAGAGAAATAATCAATTGTATTTAGTTTTTCATGTGGCTTTTGTTACTGCAACACTTCGTTGCGTATGTGGTGCTGGGGTTTGAACCTGCAGCCTTGCGCATGCCAGGCAAGGCAAGTGCCAAACCACTGAGCTGCAGCCCGCTGTTCTCTTTTTAAATAGTAGCCATTGGTGATGATGGGTATGAAGTGTCAGATCGTATTTTTAAGACCCTGGTTCTTGAGAGACTTAGGAAGAAGGATATTCTTTATTCAGTATGCAGTCTTTTGGTTGAGATATTTCTGTATATTGGCTGAGTACAGAGTAGGGGAGCTGGAGCTTGCCTCCTCTATGGTGTATTGGGAACCTGACTTAGCCTTCAGGAGAAAGAAGAGTTATGTAATCACTCACTTTCCTATTTAATGTTTCTGCTTGTACAGACTAAACCTGGACATGGAGCATCAGTGTACCTGTTGGGCAGAACTGTACTGAATGTTTTCTAAATTCAGAAGTCTTTAGCCCAGAGAAGGGGAAGACTGAGTAGGAGGGAGTTAGAAGGGATGATTACTACAAATAGATATACAATAGGATTTTTTTTTTTAAAGAGAGGAGGACAGTGAGAAAGAGACAGAATTAATTTTTATTGAGTTTTTCACATGGTGTCTGTTGCTCTGACACAGTTGTGTACGTGGGTGCTGGGGTTTGAACCTGCGCACTTATGCATCCTGGGCAAGTGTTGTAACCGCTCCAGCCCCTACAATAGGATTTTATATGGAAGGAAGGAGTAAATGTAA
The DNA here is from genome assembly GCA_004027875.1 of Aplodontia rufa. Classification (NCBI taxonomy): domain Eukaryota; kingdom Metazoa; phylum Chordata; class Mammalia; order Rodentia; family Aplodontiidae; genus Aplodontia; species Aplodontia rufa. The sequence continues at coordinate 58,991 of PVKS010000419.1, forward strand.
TTTCTGGTGTAACTGGGTGCTCCTGGGCCCCAGAAGTTGAGTTACAGGTTAGGGAGATAACAGCACTAGCTGTCTTAAATCCTTATCCCTGACAGTGTTTAAAGAGCTATTAGGGTGTTACAAAATAAAGGATTTATATAGATTCGAGTTTGAACTAAGCAATTTATAGATCCTCCCCTTTGCTCTAGTAACCTGCCTCAGTTTAGGTCCTGGTTGATCTGTGTGGTAAATGAAATGTATTCCTTTAATTAGAAATTAATTCACCATTTTGAAAGGTGAATACTTTGACCTTTGTTTTAACAATGGGTTAAGTCATGCTGAATTCCTAATCTGATTCCCTTTACTACTTAAAATAAGTGTTTTGAAGTGGCTCTGGGGAGGAAGGTGTTACTATATTCTTTATTTTCTAATTTTAATGAAAAGGTATTGGAGACTGAAGTGTGTAGGTTGCCACTTATGCTGAACGTAGTAGGCTGCAAGGGATCATTCAACAAATGATTGTCAGGACTTTTTTCTCGCTTTACGTGGAGAGAGCTAGGATGATTTGCCTGAATAACAAACTAGTTTCCAAGTTAGGGTTTTAACTCTGCCACCACTTTGCAGTATACACTTGGATAACTCACTTTCATTTTTCTCATAAAATAGGAAAATTTGGACAACTTGTTAGGATTTCTGGGGTTCTGTGCACTTTCAGTGGAACCAATAAATTTATCTTCATCAACTGAGTTTACAAATAGAAATAGAAAAACTCCATCAAAGTAAAGCCTATAAGCCCAGTACCATAGGAGGCTGAGGCAGGAGGATTGCCAGGTTTGAGGGCAGCCTCAGCAACCTAGTGAGACCTTAAGCAGTAGAGCAAGACCTTGTCTCAAAATAAAAAATTAAAAGCACTGGGGATGAAGCTTTACAGTAGTAATTTTTTTTTTTAAAGAGAGAAACAACTTTATTGAGTTTTTCACATGGCCTAAGTTGCTCCAACACTCAGTTGCGTACGTGGTGCTGGGGTTTGAACCCGGGTCCTCGTGCTTGCCAGGCAAGCGCCGAAACCGCCGAGCCACCGCTCCAGCCCCTACACGTAATTTGACACTAATGGCAAAATCTAGTTAATAAAATCATTACTACAGTTGATCTCAGTATAACAATTGCTTCTCTCTCTCTCTCACTGTCCCTCTCTCTCTCTTTTTTTTAAAGGAAACATGGTTGCTGTTTTTCTCATTTGATCTTTGTGTTTCTGCAAATATGAACTATAAATTAATTTTGAGTTTACTTTGCTTTGGAAGATACAATTAGAGAGTCTTTATTGGCCTTAATTATTTTTAAAGATATCTTTAAGGCAAGCAACATAAATGCAGTTCTTTCTGATATTTTTCTAGAGTGCTTGGAATCAATGAATGGCAGAATACAGGGTTCCAGTATGATGTCATCAGCTGCTTGAATTTGTTAGACCGCTGTGATCAGCCCCTGACTTTGTTAAAAGATATCAGAAGTGTTCTGGAGCCAACACGAGGCAGAGTCATACTTGCCCTGGTCCTGCCCTTTCATCCCTATGTGGAAAACGGTAAGTAGGTCAGACCAGCTCTTACCCAGGATGACTGTTTCTTGTATTTATGATTTTATGTTTTTCACAATTAAACATTTTCTGGTATTTCTTAGAATAGCCTGGAGTTGATGTAAAACAGTTTTCCTATGTAAAATATCACCTTGCTTAATGTTCATCTTAATGTGGATTTTATAGAACTCTAGTGCTCCCTTGTAGTGGTAATAATTAAAACTCAGCTGGATCTGCCTGCTTGAGATTGAAAGTCTAAAATATGTTTGTGTCCTCTGGTTATAGATGGAACTTGATCCATTTATTTATTGGCTTTAAGCTGAGTCAGTAAAGGATGCCTTTAAACCTATTCATCTAGATTTGCTGAATGTTATGATTGTTTTGTTTTGCATTTCTTGTTCCAGACTCTAGAAAAAGATAGTTGCTAAAATTTGAGAAAGTGCATCATTTTTTATGTAACATTTGATTTTTTTATTTCATGGTTTTGCTCTTCAGCAATATTAAATGAAGACTATATTAGAAGAATTGGGCTGGTTTCATATCACTTCAGATTTATTATGACTTTTGGCACTTAATGTGACCTAATGTCACATGAATTAATAGTTTTTAGCTCATTCAAATGGTCTTGAAAATTATGGCTTTAAGTTTTTTGTTTTTGTTTTTGTTTTTTTTTAAAGAGAGAGAGGGACAATGAGAGAGCACGAAAGAATCAATTTTTATTTATTTATTTTTCCATGTGGCTTTTGTTGCTCTGACACTTCGTTGTGTAGGTGGTGCAGGGGTTCAGAGGTTCGAACCCGCATCCTTGTGCATTCCAGACAAGCACCATAACCACTGAGCCACCACTCCAGTGCCAGAGTTTTGTATTTTAGTAAGTTAAAATGCACTAATATGAAAATTATTATATAAATAATACATGCTAATATTTAAAACCTTTAGTTTTTTTATTTTGTGTCCTAGTTTGGCCATGGCTTCACAAACTTACGTAAGAGCTGGCAGACATTTTTAAGAAATATATCATTATTTTGCAAGTATCCTACTTATTAGATATCCTGAAGTCGGTATCTTAAGTAATAATGCTGTTTCTCATAACCACGAGTATTATATAGGTTTTTGTTACCACTTACATGCTCCTTAATGTTTTTGCCCTAATTTTTTCCCCCATGGTCCTTTCCATTTTAATACTTGTCTTATGGTTTTAAATTTGTGTTGATGGTGGGGAAAATGGGGACTCTTTAGACATGGGAGGGCAGCAAAGAGAACAGTTGGAACAGATACCCCTCTTCCATCTTGCTTCTTCATTTTTACATTGCTATTGTTGAATGTTTGGTCTTGGTAAAGCAAAAACTGCTTTAAGCCTGCTTGCCCATTTATCATGTATATGTTACTCCGAATAAAACCTAGTAAGTGTCTTCCTTGGAAATTCAGCGACCTGACCTTATTTCAGTGCTGTTCTCCCTATGATTAAGCCTTGGCTCCTTCTCTGTGCCTTATACTCATCCGTCATCAGGTTGTAAGGTCCTGGTTTCCTGTGTCCTGTGGAGCATCCACTTGATAGAACTTTAACGCTACTTCCTGGCATAGCAGGAGGTGGAAAAGCAGGAGGAAGAAACATCAGTCTAACTACAAGCTTTATTTCCTTGTGTTTCTGACACTGAAAATTGAAAGGAAGTCAAACGAGACAAGAGGGCAGTCTCCACTAAGGATTGAAACAAGCTCCTTGACTGTGGATGTACAGAGCTGCCTGTGGAGTCTAAGGAGTCTGGTGTGTGACAGTTGCTATGGGTGACCTTTAGTGACCTATGAATTTTGCAGACTGCTCTGTAGCACTCTATTAGTGCTTCCTAAAATCACTAATTAGATCCTGATGACTTCCATCTGAATCTCTGTGAGGACTGGGAGGTGCAAAGTGGTCTTACTGCTTGAGTTCATGAATACTGGCCTGTTTTAAAGCTGAGTGTGCTTTGCCTGCCTACTTGGCTTAATTTATTTCTTTTAAAAAATTTGTATTGTTACATTATAATTATACATAGTAGTGGGATTCAGTATGCCGTATTTGTACATACACATGACATAATTTTTTTTTTTTAAAGAAAGGGACAGTGAGAGAGAAAGAGAGAATCAGTTTTATTTATTTTTTCATGTGGCTTTCGTTGCTCCATCACTTCATGTGTCTGTGTTTCTGGGGTTCAAATCCACGTCCTTGCACATGCCAGGCAAGCGCTGTAACTACTGAGCCACTGCTCCAGCCCCCACATAACATAATTTGATCAACAACATTTCTCATTATTCTTTTTAACAAAAAGGAGTTGAAGGTGAAATGATTACTTGTGCAATGTTTTGAGTAAATATCATGAAGTCAAACCACAAATTTTGTTGCTTACATTAACTTGGAAAAAATCTGCAAAAATATGTCTTTCTGATTTCAGTTTCTTTGGTTTACTGACCCAGTCTTGGTTAGGGGTTGTTAAATCTAGTGAGACTGGGCTAAGCAAAAAGGGTAAAGTATGTAATCAAGACAAGAATTATATTGTAAAAATGAAAATTTGATAAAATGATTGATCTTTTTATAAATTGTAATTTTTATACAAAATAATTCATGGTAAAAATAGTTCAAGCAGCTTATGAGAGAGTATATACAACAAAAAATTTCTCATCCATTCCAGTTCCACAGTATTTTCAGGTTCTCTTAAATTTTCTTCTGTATGTACATTAAAAAATTATGTATAAAAGCAGAAGCAGCGCATTTTAAGTACTTTAGTTGCCTTTTCCCACTTAAATATATGTAGGAAAATTTTCCTTACGCAACACATAGGCATCTACAGTGCTTTCTGGATGTAGGTGTGGTGTTCTGGAACTGGCTCATCCTGGTTCTTGGGACCTGATTGGTATGTTGGTAGGAATTTAATGAGCTGGTTTTTTAAATATGGCCAATATTACATTTGACCACAGTGGGAGTATTTACATCATAGAATTTGGAAAACACTACAAATACCCTCTCCCTTCTCCAAGCTGATTGTTGAACATTTACCAGCCAACACTGGGTGCATGGGAGGAGGTTATATTTTTATACAAGCAGTTTGATTTATAACATTCAAAAAAGGTAGACATTTTTGTCTTGTTTATGAATTTAATGAAAATATTTTTATTGAAATATCTTGGCTTGTGATCACTTGTTTCGTTGATACATTTTTTAAATTCCCAATTAAGAAGCTCAAATATCAGGAATTATTGAATTTTGTCATCTGAATTTTCTCTGTTTGGAGATGGTTATACTTTTTTTTTCCTCCTTTGACTTATTAAATTAATACTTCTTTTTAAATATATAGTCACAATATCATTTCTAGACTTGGATGGGATCATTTTCTCTTAATGCACTGCTAGATTCTATTTATAGAAATTCTAAATAAAAATATGAGCATTAATATTGTTGATAAATTGTAGTCTGTACTTAAATCTTTATTTTTCTGGAGGGTATTATCTTTGTTTTATTATCAATGTTCTGTTGACTGTTAAAAAAAACAATTGGGGGGCTGGAGCGGTGGCTCAGCGGTTACAGCGCTTGGCCAGCATGAACAAGTACACAGGTTTAAACCCCAGCACCCATGTGTACAACTAAGTGTCAGAGGAACGAAAATCATGTGAAAAACTCAATAAAAATGGATTCTGTCTGTCTGTCTCTCATTGTCATTCTCTCTTTAAAAAACAAACAAACAAACAAAAAAACAATTTGGAATGTTATGCTGTATGTTCATTCTTTCAAAGTTTGTTGGAGTTCTGTAAAACCTTTCATGCCTATGCTTTTGGGGAGGTGTGGCCTTTTGGCAACTTTTTCATTCTCTCCCAGGGTCATTGGTCTGGTTAAATTAGACATGTTTAGTCTCAAAGCTCTCATCAGTCTAAATAGAAATAAACAGGACTTTGGCAGTCTGTTTCATGGAAGGAGCATGGACTTTTAGGGGTGACCCCTGTTTGAATTTGAAATATGAGTTACCTGGGCCTTTCATTAATCTTAGAGCTTCATCTGCAAAAAAGAGGACCAATACCTACCTTGAAGTTTATTGAAGATTATGTATTGAACAGTGCCCAACGATGTCTGTCCTGTTTTTGGTATTTGATAAATGTTAGATTTATTTCATTCTTTCCTGATTGGTTATGTTTTTTTTTTAAATTTGTAGCTTTATTGATTATACTTGTTCACAGTTCTTCAGATTTAAAGATTTGCCAAGGTCTGCCTAAAACTTTTTTTTTTTTTTTTAAAGAGGGCTAGTGAGAGAGAGAAAGGGAGAATAAATTTTTATTTATTTTTCCATCTGGCCGTCATTTCTCTGATATTTAGTTGTGTATGTGGTGTGCTGGGGTTCAAACTAGGGTCCTTGAGCATGCCAGGAAATCGCTTTAACCACTGAGCCACTGGTCTAGCCCTGCCTAAAACTCTTAACACAGAAGTCAGAATTCACAATCTTAATTATGTTTTCTAACTGTCTGAAAGTGCATTTTCCATTGGTTCATGTGACTTGACACCTTAGTGACAGCTGTATGCCTATTAGGTAGGGAATTCAGCTTCTCTGAAGTCTTATATAGCGTGAAAAGGAAACCACTTTGAAACCCCTTTTATATATTTTGGTATGTGGTTTGAGGGCTGTGATCTAGTGGGTAGGGTTTGTAGATGTTAGAACATCTGTCTGTCCATTTCCTTCTTATAGCCCCTCCCCCCGGTTATGATTGAATTAGAAGGTGGGGGCCTTTGGAGTTAACTAGGATTATGGATAGTTCTTATATGTGGAATTAATGCCCTCATTAGAGATTACAGAGACCTTGCTTCTCTGGCTTCTGCCATGTGGGAATACAAGAAGTGAGCAGTTTGCAGCTTGGAAGATGGTCCTTACCAGAATCCAGCCTGGCAGCACCTTGATGTTAGACTTCCAGTCCTCCAGAATTGTGAGAAATTTCTGTTGTTTATAAGCCATCTAATCTATGGCAACTTGTTATAGCAGCCCAAACTGAGTAAGATAAGTTGGTTCAGTTTTTTCTTTTCATTGGCATGGGAAACTCAAATCTTAAGGGAAAGCTAAAGTTTAGTTTAATCCTTTTCAGTGAAAATTCTTCTGGATACTCAGCAAGAAAATTAATATTATAAGGATTCAATGAATATAATCTTTATGAAGAGGGGTCAGAGTTATTATTGGCTAGGAACTGGAGTATGCTGTACTTCTCGTTGAAATTCTAAATGATTTTTTAAAAAGAAGAAACATTGCTCACTTGCCTTCATGTAAAGGTGTTTGAGGGCCTACCATGTTCCAGGTAGTGCCAGACAGTGGAAATATAAGGATAAATGCAAAGTGTGGTTTTGATTTTAAAATACGTAATAGTACAGAAGATAGATTTTAACAGGCAATGGCAAAGTAGTGTGATAAGAAATATGCCATAGTACTGTGGGATTTCAAGGAGAGATCCACCAAGTGTTAAGCTAGGGGAGTTTTTGTGTTAGGAGTGACATTGCACTTTTTTTTTTCTTTTAAAGAGAGAGTCAGTTTTATTTTTTCATCTGGTTTTTGTTTTTCGAACACTTACTTGTGTATGTGATGCTGGGGTTCATACCCAGGTCCTTGCACATGCCAGGCAGTTATTCTACCTCGGAGCCACCTTTCCAGCCTCCATTGCACTGTTTTTCTGTCTTGTTTTTGTGGTGCTAAGGACTGAATCCAGAGCCTTGTGGATGCTATTGAGCTGTTTTTGAAGTCTTGGAAGCATTTTACCAGACAGAGGGGAACAGCATATGCAAAAGTATGAAGGTGCAAATACACTGGAGTTGGGGTAGGGCAGGGTCAGCGTGACCCAAGGACCCTGTGCAAAGGAAGCCCTGCATAAGAGTACAACACTCAATAAATATCGATGACCACATGGGTGAATTAAAGAATGGATGTTATATGCATACCGGGCACTCTTCTATATGACCTGGGGAAACAGAACTCCTTTCTTTGGGAAACTAACCTTTGAAACACAGCCCTTGCTTACATTGGAAAAGACATATTCAGAAGTTAGTACTAGTTTATCTTTGGGATTTCGTCTCCTGGTTATTTACACAAGGAATAGTGTCTGTTCAGTCCTGGAATTAAGTGCCCAAGTGTAATGACTGCCAGAATGAAAAGTAGGTGGTCAGTGCTCCTGTTTATCTGATGGAATTGGGGCTTACTCTTTTTTTTTTTTTTTCCAATCTGGTTTAGAAGTTTACCTAATTTGGTGGTCTCAAAGCAGGGTGTGCATCTTAAAGAGCACACAGAAAATTTATTTTGAATTATAGGAAGAAAAATTAGTGTTTCTATTTTTACTGGTGTTTATGCCATTTTTTGTTTTTGTGTATAAGACAATATACATACATACACACATATGGTATACAACATGCACATATACATACAAAGATACAGGTAAAATGAGATTATATGCTTCTTCCTCTCACTTTTCCATTTTTCTGGTCACATGTTATCAGAAAGGTTTGATATCACTGATTTAAGTCATCAATTAGAATGCTTCTAAAGGGATCCTAAAATATTTTTAAAATATATCTTGGTTTTAAAAAGAATATCCTTCATTTAATGCCAGTTTAAAAAACTTTAATGAAATAAACATAATACATTGTAATTCATATTTAATAATTAAATGTGTGCTTGTGGGTACTTTAGATTGTTTATACCTAAGTAGCTTTCAAAGAACAATTATATCATATTTTCTTAATGCAGTGCTAATGAAGTCCATAAACATACTTGCTGTGCCAGTCTAGTATCTGCTATTTCCCTCCTGAATTGGTTAAAAAATCAGTATTTCAAAGGTCCTTGTGTAGTCAGTTCATGGCCTTTCCTGGTGCTGTTCTTTGATACAACACTGACATCTAGAGTCAGGTGTGGCTTATTTCTTCTGAGGTTTTCTTTGTTCATTATGCTTTGCGTTTTCTATTTGTTGGCATTTCTATTTTTATTCTCTCTTTTCACTTTTCATTGGTAGCTTGATGTAAGTTATTTTGCATACCGTGGTAGGAAAATGTGCACTTTTCCATTGCCGCATTACAATATCAGAAGAAATAATTTTTGCTCCAAGGTACTCTTCAAAATGAATTTCTCTAACTCAAATTTCAGCATATTTCTCCTCCCTTTATCCTTCCCAGCTAATGCTAATTGTTCCATCATTTTCACAACCCACAAAGACATTTCTTCCACCCTGGATTGAGTCCCTAGTTGACTTCAAATCTTCAGGGTGTCAGCCATCACACACTGAACATGTTGAATGGAAACATAGTGTACATGCTAAACAATTTTTGAAGAGACATGCTTGTAATCCCATTACGCTGCTTAGAATTTTATTGGCAAATTAGGAATGTGCTTTCCAGTTGCATTTCGTTGGGGTTTTAGTATTTGGTCATCACTGTTGTAGCTTTCTTATCCTCTGGCCTCCTCCTTTGCAGCTGGTTGTCTTTTCCCTTTACCTTTTTTTTTTTTTTTTAAATATAAAGAGAGGGACAGTGAGAGAGAAAGAGAATCAATTTTATTTAGTTTTTCTTGTGGCTTTCGTTGCTTTGACACTTTGTTGTGTATATGGTGCTGGGTTTGAATCCATGTCCTTGCATGTGCCAGGCAAGTGCATTACTGCTGAGCCACTGCTCCAGCCCCTGGGTTTTTTTTTCTCCCCTTAAGACCAGATTGATGCATGTCCGTTCACACTGCTTTAGCTTCTGGAGTTGGATTTTCAGTGAGTTAATTGAAAATTAAAATGTGTCTATGGTCTTTCATAGTTGGACAGTACTCTTCTGTTTTCATAAGTGTTGTTGTCTTTCTCCTGCAATAGAAAGTAATGAGCCATGTTTAAGGCTATGTAATCAATGAGGCCATCCTCCAAGCAACATATAAGCTGCTCTGCCATCTTGCATTCTGGGTCCTGAGTATCCTTCCAGGAATCTTAAAGATCAGGTTATCATTTTCCCTTTATTTAGAATAGGATTTTGGGACTGAAAGATAATTTTCTTGTCTAGATGCCACAAACCCTGGAGGGGAATTTATAGTTCTTACTTCCTGCAGGCCACTTTTTAATTTTTTTTTTTTAAGAGAGAGGGAGAGTGAGTGAGAGAGAGAAAGAATCAATTTTATTTAGTTTTCCATGTGGCTTTCATTGCTCCAAGACTTCATTGTGTATGTATGTGGTGCTGAGGTTTGAACTCACGTACTTGCGCATGCCTGGCAAGCACCATAACTGCTGAGCCACTGCTCCAGCCCCCCTTCAGACCACTTTAAAAATTTTTATTTTGGTACCAGAGATTGAAACCAGAGGTGCTTAACCACTGAGCAACATCCCTAGCCCTTTTTATTTTTTATTTTGAGACAGGGTCTCGCTAAGTTGCTTAGGATTTCACTGAGTTGCTGAGGCTGGCTTTGAACTCTCAATCCTCTGCCTCAGCTTCCCGAGTCACTGGGATTACAGGTGTGTGCCACTGCAGCTAGTGGGGTCACTTACTGTTGCCTCTTCATTGAAGAAGATGCCCAGCTTCAGTAAGAAAAGAGTATGAACAGGCATTTGTTAATTATTCCAAGTTCTAAGTAATTGGACTGTATTTGTACATAGACTGAAGAATGAAATGACTACTTGGACAATATTCTCTGTTGAGACAAAATTCTTTTTAAAAGTTGGATTAAAATTACATCTCATGATGACTTTGCTGTTGGCATTTGCTCTCAGATGGAGTTTAAGAGGAAAATATCTTTAGTAGTATATAAACTCATCATCTTATATACATTTTAAGTCTGAGAATCTGATCCTATATCATGGAAACAAGAGTATCTGTTCTGCTGGCTCTAAAACAGCATTCTGCTGGAAAAATCCTGTTTATGTAGGGCTTTAAAGGAACACTGTCAGAACGTATTATGGAAAACACAGACGCACTCTTTCTATCCAGTCCCAAAGACTGAAGAAATACTCATTTTTATATCATTAGTTCTTTCTTGTTTTTTATTTGTTTGATATAGTCTTATATCTTGCAGGGATCTAAAGTGAATTTTTTTAAGAAAGAGAGACAGTGAGAGAGACAGAGAAAGAAAGAAACAACTTTATTTAGTTTTTTACATGGCCTTAGTTGCTCCAACACTTAGTTGTGTACGTGGTGCTGGGGTTCGAACCAGGGTCCTCATGCTTGCCAGGCAAGCGCCGAAACCACTGAGCCACCACTCCAGCCCCCTAAAGTGAATTTTTGTTTTATCAGTAATAGTAATTAAAAAAATAATTCGATCTGGGCATTGTGGCAAGTGGTGGTAATTCCAGTGACTGGGGAGGCTGAGGCAGAAGGATCACACTTTTGAGACCTGCCTGGGCAATTTAGGGAGGCCCTCGGTAACTTACAGCCTATTGCAAAATAAAAAACTTAAAAGGGCTGGGGATGCAGTTCAGTGGTAGTTTCCTTGGTTCAATCTCTAATATTATCTCCCTACACCCCAAAACAAAGCTTTTTGTCCACAAAAGCATCCTTGTCTGTATTGAAAATATTGTCTATGTCCAGTGTGTTTCTTCGAGTTTCAGTATCACTTAAGATGCCAGTCTGGGGCTAATTAATATTGTGTCAAATGTCCTTTGTTATGTATTTATCAAAACAAGTTCTGTGTAAAAATATATTTTATGTGAAGGTCTTTTTTCAGACTCTTCTAAAGGAAAACATGTTGGTTGACAGCTTGTTGGCAGCTTAGTTTTTCCTGTGAAGTACGCCTTAATACCTGTATTGCATCTCTTTGGTATTTTATACTTACAGGTCGTGGGTTTGTTTCCATGTGTCTCTTATTATATAGTTCTTGAGCAATTTCCTGAAAAACACGCCGAGCACTTTTCTTCTATAAATACAAATGAGAAAAAGATCTCTCAGGAGTGTAAGAGATGATTCGTGCACATCCTCAGAGCTTTTTCATTATTATTGTCACCAGTCTCAGAAACCACACCAACACATCTATACTACAGTTTACTCCTTTGTGTTTTGAGTATATTTAATTGGTGGTGAGGTGTCAAATTGAAATCAGAGTTTTACCACTTGAGATTATCATGGAGCTTCTCAACAGTAGGAAGCATTAGTATCTATGCTTGAAACATAATGTTCTCTGTGTTTCTGAAAATATTTCAGATTTGAAATAGTTACAGTCAGTCACAATGTAAAAAAAATATTTTATGGGTGTTGAACTACTGTACCTTTTGTGAATCTTCTTTTGTTTCTTTGTTTCTTAGAATGTTAGATTCTGACTGCCAACAAGAAAAAGGAAAGTCTATAAATATTTTAAACACAATAATTGTGACAGGTCATAGTATATAAGATTGAACTGACTTAATATTTAAATGATGTACAATCAGAATTTAAAATTTTCATATCATTTCTGATATACTTTTATTTAATTAGTAAACCAAATAAAACTGATGTTTATTGGGGAATTTGTAGTATTTCTAACATAATACATATACATCCCCTCTAAAGATATATTTATAGTCAAAATATGTTATTCAATAACTTTAGGCCTTTTTGATACTTTAAGGCAGCCTCTACTCTCTTCATTAATCCCTTTTTGCTCTTAAAGACTATTCGTAGTGCTTTTTTAGAAAACAGTAACACAGTTCCACCTGCTGTCACCTCCTCACTCCTGCAGCAGAAAGCTAGTGTGGAAGATGGCCTCTTAATCCCGTATTACTGGACTTTAAGAGAAAGCACTGGAAATCATGTACTCTGGCTAATTTCAGCAGTGAAAATCCACGCCTCCTGTAACCCTCCTCTGCAGGCCATGATCCCTTGTTTATTAGGTGAGCTGTTTCTGAGGCTCCCTGCTTGTGAGAGATGGAGATTGTTTTCCCTGGGATAACATTCAAGTCTTTGCGAGAACATTGTACTTACTTTGGAGAGAACGATGAAGGCCACACACACCCCAATGATATAGATGGAGAGCAGCGCTATGAGCGCTGTCAGGAGACTCTGCAGTTCCTTGCTGAGAAGCTTACTTTCTTAATTGTGGAAACAGAGAGAGACAGACACTACTGAAGCATATTCTTGCACATGTAAAGTATCTTTGAAACTGTAAGTCACAGGTGAAACACAGACTTACTCTGCTAGCCTAGTCACATAAACTTTGGGGAGTCCTTTGATTTAGAAGGTATTCAAGCATATAATACTTAAATTCAGTTCATCAGTTCTTTAAGATGTATTATGCTAAAAATGTTACTTGTTAAAGATAAAAAATTTAAAAATTCAAAAATTGAATTAACCATCTGTTAGAATGTGTTCCTTCAACTTTTGAAGCTAGTGTGTTCAAGGGGAATTAAATTTTTTTTTGTTAGAAATGATGTGCAAGTGACATTGAGTCTACTTGTAAAGTTAGGATATTTTTACATGTATTTGTGACTGCTGTTATGTATAACCTTGGAGCTGTTATGATGAATAATGATGTCTATAAAAAGCTTGAGCCAGGCATGGTGGTGCACACCTGTAACCCCAGTGACTTGGGAGGCTGAGGCATGAGGATTGCAAATTTGAGGCCAACTCAGCAATTTAATAAGACCTTATGCAATTTAACGAGACCCTATCTCAAAATCTCAAAATAAAACAATGATTAAAAAAAAATGGCTGGGAATGTGACTCATTGGTTAAGCACCCCTGGGTTCAATCCTTAGTGCAAACGAAACAAAACAAAATAAAATAAAAAAGCCAGAGAAAGCCATCCATTGAGGATCTTAGTACTCACTACTTGCTTCAAAGACAGGCATACTGTTGTGACAAGTGCTTTTCCTAGTAAAGATTTGCAAGTGGAATTGTGTAACCCGTTTTCACATTCTGAATGTCTCCTCTTGGCAGGAAGTATCCTATCCTCTAGGGAGAGATTAAGTAATGTGCCACGTCTTCAAAGTGCTTGATTATTTGAAGTACAAAGTACAAGTTAGATTTAGTTATTATCTGTTCACCTGGGCATTTCAACCAAGTGTACCATGAATGCTTATCCCATGTGTTCAGTGCATACAACATAACTTTGTGTTTGCGAAACTAGCAAATTAACTCTTATCTGTACAACTTAAAAAAAAAAATTCAGTGCTAAAGTAGGATCTCTAGAAAAGGCAGCCATTTTAGAAAAACTTTTCAATTCCACACAAATCTTTTTGTGATCTTCATCTCATTTCTTTAAGTCATTTTCTTTTCTAATAGTTTTTTTATGATTTTTTTTTTTTTAAAGAGAGAGGGAAAGAGTGAGAGAGAAAGAGAGAATCTATTTTATTTGTTTTTCCATCTGGCCTTTGTTTCTCTGGCACTCAGTTGTGTATGTAGTGCTAGGGTTTGAACCTGGGTCCCTGCACATGCCATGCAAGTGCTTTAACTGCTGAGCACTCCAGCCCCACAGGTTTTTTTTTTTTAATAGAAGGCTAAACCATAGTGAGGCATTTGAGTCTCTGAAGTTATTGTGTGTTTTCATATCCGTAGCTGACTTTTATTGAATATTTGCTGTATGTCAGGCAGCATTATATGCTTTATGTATGTTGATTAATTTCCAATTTATCTTACAGTAAGAATCAACTAAAGTTAAGTGACATTTGAATATCAAAAGCCCATTAGAATACCCCTAATAGGGGCTGGAGCAGTGGATCAGCAGTTACAGTGCTTGCCCATCATATGCAAGTACGTGAGTTTGAACCCCAGGACTACATACACAATGAAGTGTTGGAACAATGAAAGGCACATGAAAAACTAAATAAAATTGATTCATTCTCTCTCTCTCTCTCTCTCTCTCTCACACACACACACACACACACACTGTTCCTCTCTCTTTTTTGGGGGGGGGAGGAATACCCCTAATAGTTAAAAGCAGGGATCATAATCACAGTCAGACTTAGGTTCTCAGAGTCCTATTTTAACTGAAGGGCTGGTTGATTTTGAGATTGTGTTTGAACGGAATGATCTCAGGCTCATCTTATGAGAGTCCTTTAAGGCAAAGTGCTACTGCCCTTCTCTTCCTTCCTGCAGAATCATACGAAGCTTTTTCTCTGAAGTTTCTTTTCTTTTTTTAAAGAGGTAGCCTTGAACTCTTGGGTGCAGGTGATCCTCCTGTCTGAGCTTCTTGAGTAGCTAGGACTGCAGATAATGAACCACTGCACCCAGCTTAAAGTTTTATAATCTCAGACTACTTAAGGGAATGATAGGAAAATCCTCACTTGAGTGAAGGATTGTCAGGGTTTTAGCAAATATCTGGAAGCTAGAGCTACCACTTTTCATTCTTTCTTGTCCAGGCAGAATGAGAAGGGTCAGGGATCCACCACTCTTCTCTCCAAATTTGTTTATTCTCCATAATGCATGTTTTTCCTGGTTTCAGTTTATTGATTTCATTTTTTCTAGTGCATTGTTTTAGGTGGTGCAATTCCAAACCAGTTCCTGAGAAGGTTGAGCTAATCACCACAAGTTTCCTTGTTGGCTTGGGGCCTTACGCCTAGTCACTGTAATAGGAAGAAAGAAGATGATTGGTCAGCCTCCACTAGTCAAGTTTGGGTATGGAGAGAACTGAGCACCCAGCCACACCACTGCCCGTGTCTGTGGATGCTGGGTGATGCTGGGTGATAGGGTTGGAATGCTTCTCAAATCTAGACATCATGGTGACTTGTGCTCATCAAATCACTGGCCTGGGTATTAAGTTACAAATTGATCTCATAATTTCTGTGAGGAAGTGATGTGAAGATTTTAAAGGTCTGAGCAAAATGTAATGTCAAATGGAAATAATGCCTTAGTGACTGACCTCTCACAACCAGCGTGGTCCCGCCTCCAGTTTGCTTCGCTCTCGGTGTTTTTGCACTAGGAAATGCTATTCCACAGATGTAAATTGCACTGTCATTTGATGTCACCCTGTTGACAGTGAGAGAAACTTGGTTCTGGGTCAGGGCTTCCCCCACTGTGAATTTGTCTGTCTCACTTCTGCATCCGTCTAAGCAGAGGTTCTCAGGCTGGTGAGCCCCATAGCGAAACCACAGGCTCATTGGTTGCTCTGAAGGGCATCCAGTTGTGGAGAAGGTGCACTCTATGGTGACAGCCTTGTGAGTGTAGTCCACCTCTAGGTAACCCGGTTGCGTGACAGAGACTGTACAGGCACCCACAGCACCTGGGAGAGGAGGCAAGTGTTTAGTGGCTTTCCCTCACTTTGCTAGTGCTGCTTTCTTTGATATTTTGGGCTAGAACTCCAGCCATTCCTGTATTTTTCTTACCTTACTCCCAATGTAAACAAGACTATAAAACCAAGTGATCCTCACTTATCCTAACTTCCTGTGTTTCCTGACCTGGTTTGCATGCCATCTGGTTACTTGAAGGCAGTTCCAGAGAGGTTCCAGTGGAGTTAGGTGAGCCAAGGCACCAGCATGTCTGGAGTCAGAGTTTGGGTCCTGGTGTACTCTCACTACTTACAGCCTCTCCTTTGATCTAGGGTAGATGACATCATCTCTTAGAGTCTGTTTCCTCCTCTGTACCCCTTCCCTATAGGAGCGTTTTATTGTTTCAAAGCTCCTCATACAGATGTTGCTGCCAGGGATTGAGCACATAAGCAGGAGCGTGTTTTTGTTTTTGTTTTTTGCCTTGCAGGTTTGAGATCGCTAGGAGTTCATGGCAATTCACAATGGTTCTTTTGTGAGCCCAGTGTCCATGCATGATAAAAGGCAAGATGTACACCTGTGGAAATGCAGCCCTCCCCTAGCCTGCCACATCTTCAATTACAGAGCAGTGGCCAAGTGAGAGAGGCATGCTGTGGCGAAGCAGATTTGGTTTCTTCCTGGCACTTGCACACTGCACTGTGGTCCCTTGTAACATTTATCCTATTTGACTAACAGTATTGTGATACAGAGAAGAGCCACAGACTTGTTCAAGTCCTGGCTCTACTGGTTCTAGCTCTGTGATCTCTGTGTGGCTTTCCTCATCTTGGTAGGGATGGTGTTATTGACCTTGTGCAGTTTGTGTGAAGTTTAAGTGAGATGATGCATAAGGAGTATTTACTTGCCTAGCCCCAGGAAGTACTCAGTAAAAGGTAGCTGTTTCTGCTGCTGACTCTGCCTCAACCACAGTTCCCATAGTGCCACATGCTCATTTTAGAGATAACTATGGGCACCTGTCCACAGGGTGTTCACAGAGCAGGCCTGAACTCTGTCTAGTGCTCTCTCCACTGTGTGATGCTTGGGCCCCATCTTGGTCGTTCAGTGCCAGGCATGTGAAGCTGGAACATCATTCAGATGCTTATAAATGGGAAGGCCTGCCCCAAACCCTTTCTGGGTCAAGGGAGCCCATATAGAAAACAGTACTGGTTAAGATAGATGGGAATCTATGCAGATTTTTGTCTGCCTTTTGCCTGGTTGTGTTTCTAACTGGTCTTATTTGTCTGAGTGTGTCTTTTGCTCCTGTAAATGAAATAAAATGTAATCCAGGTATCTGATGTTTAAGTTCCAGGGAAGGGGCTCTTTTTCACTTAACATTTTTCTTACAGGTTCCCAACCCAAACAGAAGAGGAATTAAAATTAGAATCATGGCATTTGTGATGAGAATCTGTTCTCAGTCAGGCTTTGATTTTGGAATTTGTACATTTGGAGATGAGCTGGGAGCTTTGTAGTGACCTGAAATGCAAACCAGATGTCAGAGTGAAGTAAACCACCCAGGGCAGTTTCTCAGTACTTTAGGTTTGCGGGAGGCTCAGCTGGATCTTCAGCGAAAGGGGTTGATTTATCCCCAGTTCTGTTTGATTCAGTCTCCTGTCTCCTGCTCAGGCTGTCACAAGTCCAGAGGAACACTTCACAATATATAATGACCTTTATGTATTGGAAATTTGAAATGGAATTGGATCTGTCAAAATGTAACAGTAAAACAGTGACTCGAGCTCAAATTGTCTGGCAGGTAAAGATTTTAAAGGGAAGCTGACATTTAACATTTTCTGTTAAGAACTGGTACACAGGGCAAGCAAGATAAGCATTTGCAACTTTGGAGTTTCCTATCTCTCCTTAGTCTGAGGCCGGGTAAAAACCAGCTGCAGTGGTTTTATTTCAGAGTCAGAAACTTGTGAGGAAGGTTCTCTTCCTTCCTCCAGCCATGAAGCAACATATTAGCAAAAAGCAGAAGTTTGGATAATGTCACACCACAGCCTGTTCCCGTTAAAAAATTTCTGTCACAAGTTCTTATGTTCCATAGAATTGTCTTTTGTTCAGAGTATTCACAGAGAATGTGAAATATAACTCAGTAGAAGAATTTAAAAAATTATTTTTTTAAACAAAGTTAGAAAATAAGTAGAGAACTATTTTTTGACACTTAAAAAAAGCTTATCATCATAGAAAATTTCAAACCTGCCGAAGCAGCAGCCTAACGTAGTGGACCCCTGCCACCGTGGCCTTAGCCCTCTCCTTTCAGCTCTCCCTCACCACCACATCCAGTTTATGGTAAGGTAATTTCCAGGCATTTTGTCTGCACATCTCTCAGAATGTATCTCTAAAACAGAAGGAGTTTTCTTTAAAATAATGCTAACTAGAATAGTTTGTAAAAGTAATAGAAAAAAAAAAAGAATATCGCTGAAAATACAAGAAAGAAGTCACCACACTCTTTTTGCCTAAGTAGCCACCATTAATTAACATTGTGGTGTATTTCTTTAAAGAAAATATTAATTTTAAGAACTTTTGCCCCCTTTCCTGCCCTGTAATTCAAATTTTTGTGGGCTAATTTAAGATTATTAGAACTGTGATGGAAAAAAACCCTTTTTCATAGAGAAAAAAAATGAGTAGGAATTTAAAAAATGGTTATGTTATGGGATGGCTGTTCTTTCTAAGAGTTGTGGCATTTAAAAAACTAAGTACTTTAGTTTATTGAAATTTCAGCTTTTTAGAAACATTGTTCTTCCAAAGCGTCATTCAGCAAATGCTGTTCAGTGTGCGTGATGTGCAGAGCAAGTTCGCTTGCATGGGATTCAGTTGTTAATGAGCAGTGCAAGTGGTTGTAACAGTGTTTTCGGTACTTTGGAGAGGTGTCCTCTAATGCAGCATAGTGCAGAAAGAATTTCAAGGTTAAAGTGAAAGTTTTCCTCAGTAGTTACTTTTTACCTATTTATTTGGGGAAAAAGGAAACTTCACCTTAGACCTAAATTTCCATAATATTGTATATTTAAAAATTATTCTCTATAGCTTAAAAAATAAATGCATTAGGCAAAAAGAATAATTAATTTAAATAAAGTTGAGGAGGAAAAAAAAATAAAGCACCTTACCAACATAAAACAGAGCCAGAGTGATTTCCAGACCTAGAAGGATCCTGCCTCTGTTCATGGTCTCCACTTCTTTCTGTATGTGCACCACAGCAGGGAGTGCATTTGAAAAGAGTTGGGGTTTTTTTTCCTCCTTTCTTTTTTTAGAAAGTAAGAACTGAAGAGAGGAACTCTCATTTAGGAACCATAATCAGGAACTTTTTGAAATTGTGTAAAGACGGGTTGTAACACAGTTTGACCACGTGAAGTTGAGCGTGTCTCTAAATGTACGGGTATACTGTTTGTGGGTTGTTCAGATCCTCATAGGTGCCAGATGGTTTGTGTGAGGGTTTGCTTTACAGGTAGTGCGTGTTCCCAGAAAGGAGTTTTGCTTGACACATAGTACTTTACATTTTCAGAACAAGCCACTCTCTGGTTGGGTCACCTGCTGTGTGCCTCACTCTGGGCCAATAACTGCTGGGTGAGGGGAAGCAGTCGAAGGAAGTGTCTTCTTGTGGGACCAGGAGAATTAGTGAAGTGAAGAAATACATCATCTGTCGTTAACTAATTGTGCCCAGCTTTGAATTCAAAGACGCTTTTTTAAAGTTTTGTGAAGCAACATGCAAGGCCTCTGTGTGAGTCCTTGTCGCCTCTGCTCCCCCACATCCTCAGGCAGGCTCTTTGTTAGCAGCAGAAACTGACTCAGCCTGACCTAAGGAAAAGGAAACTTGTTGGCAGGGTTGGGGGTGGCTCCCAGAGTTCCTGGGAGGACTGAGAACCATGCACAAGAACACTCCAAATCACACTGTGAAACTGGTGTGAGAGTGCACTGCTGTGGTGACTGTCATTAGTCACTTGATCTCACTGCCACTGTGCTGACCCACACAGAATGGGCCGCATGTTCCTGCTTATGGGGTAAATAGCCCTTCATTCCAGGTCTGGAGCAAGTGTTTCTGAGCCTGGCTCATGTGTCCCCACCTGTGCTGCAGGGAAGGTGGGGAGAGCTGCTTGCTCAGGCTTGGCCTCCCACCAGGACTCTGCCAGGCAGGGAAGCCCCCATACCCAGGAAGAGGATGCAGTGCTGGGCCACTGAAAATACCCACCATGCTTTTCACTGTAGTGTTCTTACTCTTGCCACCTGCTGATGATATATTTTCTCATGAGCAGAAAGTTATTTTCAGTCTGAATTTGTAACACATTTAAGGATATGCGTATTTTTAAATTATCATAGCATCTGAAATCACCCCCAAATTTAATATGCTTTAATCTTCGTGTGTGTGCTGTAGTTAATACTTGGTTTGTATGTGAACTTGAAACCTTGCTTGATTTCTCTACTCTTCAGGCATCTCACAGGCTTGGAACTGGATGACAGTTCCATTCCAAGAAATGCTAAGTGACTCCTACATTCTAGCGTTCTCTCACTCTCTCTGGACTTAGGGATTAATTCTTTATGAAATTGTTCTGAAAAGTTAGGGAATGGGTCAAATTCCTTGACACGGATGGTCTGCTTTTATAAAAACTAATCATGAACCTGTTTTTATTTTCAGCCTCATAAATCTCTGTAGATAATAGTTGTGTAAGTTTACTACACCAGTGATATGTTCTTGCGTTTGTCTAAAACTCTTTGAAATAATATGTGTTATTCTCTGATTCAGTATTCTAGTATTTAATGACCAGCTTTTCAAACCCATTTACGATTATAGCCCCCAGTGAATCGGAAGGGGAGGGTTCTGTCTGAAGCTCTCAGAGAAGATCAAAGTGTGGGCTTGGATGCAGACAAACGCAGGGTTGCATTTCTTCTCTAATGCTTATTTACCTCACACCTTTGGTCAGCTTCTGTGCCACATTCCTCCAGGGGTGCCGGGAAGTATGAAGGAGATGACTCATCAAAGCATCCAGTGCTTACAACATACCAGGTCCCTCTTGTTCCTTCTTCAAGAAACTTGTTTGTTCAAGAATTTAACTTAATGTTTTTATTTGTTTTAGTAGGTGGCAAGTGGGAGAAACCATCAGAAATTTTGGAAATCAAGGGACAGAATTGGGAGGAACAAGTGAATAGCCTGCCTGAGGTGTTCAGAAAGGCTGGTTTTGTCATCGAAGCTTTCACCAGACTGCCATACCTGTGCGAAGGTGACATGTATAATGACTACTACGTTCTGGACGATGCTGTCTTTGTTCTCAAACCAGTATAGACTTGTGGAGGCCAAAGTCTTCAGAGTCCACTCCCAGAATCTGCCCTCAGAAGAGGGTTCACAGTTATGTGATGGGAGGACGTTTGGGGACTGCCATTCTAAATATCATGTAGGAATTTAAAAAGCCAAAATACTAATTATTTCTTTGTAGTGTGTAAAAGGAATGTTTTTAAAAAACAAAAACCCAACTCTGGATTTTTATCAACTCTTTACTCAGTTAGAGCTGTACTTTAATGCAGGTCACACTCCAGTTATGATGGAAGATATTTTTTATACTTAATTGCAGTTGGGACTCATTCCCAGACAAAGCAATAGTCATGACTTCATGGAGCCAATAAATGGATTGTTTTTAATAAAATGAAGACTGGCAATAAAGCTGTCCATTCAATTCCGAATTTTGGTTATAAGGTATAGCCACTGATATTCTTTCATGTTCAGAAACTGTTATTATTCAAGAAAATGCTTTTAATCATGCTAATAAACTTTTTTGGAGATGACTTTGGCATCATGTTTGAATTACTATAAGGCTCCCCTAGGACTTTTTATTGCTTTGGCTTCAGGAGTCCCCAAATAGTTGCATTATGTGACAGATGCAAACAACTTGGGTGTGTGGTGAAGGAAGACTTCAGACTGGTGGGCGGGGGAGGATGCAGGTCACAGTGAACCCCAGGCAGTCTAGGTACCCTTCAAGAGTGCAGGCATGCTCAGATGCAGCACTTCAGGGAGTATCCTGCCCCCCAGCCAGTGCTGCTTTGACAGATGCAGAACACTTGGCGCGCTAGCTTACATCCCACACGCACAACTTGGTTTTCTGGGCAATCTCAGGTTCACAGAATTGAAACATTCTGTTGTATTTCCTGACTGAATGCAACCTAAAAATGTTTTAATTCAGCTACTCTTTTAACACTTGTATAGTATATCTCTTCCCCTAGACTTGGCTTTTCCCATAATCCTTAACTAAGTTTATTATTTGCCAAGAGTATGGTTTGCTGAAGACCACGTCAGACGGGCATTCTAGAAT
This sequence comes from Aplodontia rufa, assembly GCA_004027875.1. Classification (NCBI taxonomy): domain Eukaryota; kingdom Metazoa; phylum Chordata; class Mammalia; order Rodentia; family Aplodontiidae; genus Aplodontia; species Aplodontia rufa. The sequence continues at coordinate 80,987 of PVKS010000419.1, forward strand.
CCATAAATGCCTCCAACCATAAACCCAGAAGTACCGGAATAGAGGAACTCATTAGCAAGATCAATAACCATTGTGGATATGCCAAAGATCAGAGCACTTAACCCAGAGTCTGAAATCTCAGTAATAACAGAGGTGCTGTTTGAGATTGTGAATATTAGCAATATGTCATTCTCACAACATTACTTCTTTTTTTGTCCAGGTGTTTCATTAAGCATTCTCATATATGTACTCATAGAAGTCATCGAATGAACACACTAACTGCAGCACCTGGCATAGAGGAGATTTAAAGCCTTGAGAGGAGTTACTTTATTGTTCATTAGGAGCAGCATTCCCACATCCGCACACCAATATCTTCCACTATTTTTGTGCAGTCATAATAAGAGTTGGGTTATGTGATTTTTGCAAAATTGTTATTGGTGTGTTCTAATAGTTTTTTCCAGGAATTCGAAAAAGTGAAGTACAAATACTTAGCAATCTAGATTGTAAAAATAGAGATGAGTAAACCTAATGTAGTTCTTGTACAGTGGAAATTTGCCTCTTTTTAAACTCTCATATTCAGGGGTTGCTGTTGAAGACTGTGGAATGAGTGATAGATGTTCAAAAAGGCAGGTTGCCCCAAAGTGTCTCAAAATTGAGAATTAAGTTGCTGGTTTACTAAAAGAAAACAACTCATTATTTATCCAGAAAAGCAGGGGAACCACATTCATTTATTCATTTTAAAGATAAAAGCAAGTTTCTCAAAATCCGAGCTTCTCTGAAGACCACCTTGTTAAAAAGTGCCGTTTTATGGTGCAAATTGAAAAAGAGCACTCACGTTTCCTGTCTCATCTTGAAAGCCTTGGTGGTGTGTCACCGTTCCACTAGATGGCAGAGTTGCTTACTGAGTGTCAGTGGCTTTTTTTCTTCTTCCCTATGTGGAGTCGTGCTCCCCCACCCCCAGTACAATAAAGCTGCCTTGTCCGCACCATGCCTCGTGTAAAGTGCTTGATATCAAGTTAAGATTGTGCTAGAGAAATGAAGAAGAGCTAACCAAGTGACCCTAAGGGCAAGGGAAAGAAATGCAGGCCACACCTGCGAGTCCTGGCTTCCTGCAGCTGCATTCTTCTGCTGATTTCAAGGAGCAGAAGAAAAGGACTCACAACGCCCTAGGTCATACCTCTCCCTTGAGTGCAGTGGTTAAAATCGCTTCTGTATTTTCTACCATCCTGTTTGAACCGTCACTAGTTTTTTGATTTTTAACAGAAAATGGGCTTTGATGGGCAATAAAGTAAACCTTGGTGTTTCCAGACCTTTTTCTGAGAAAGGCTTTGTTTTCACTTCCTGCTGAATACAATACTAACAGCTTTGTAATGAACCTAGACGTTTTCATCAGTGCTGCTTGTGGTTTGGGTACTGATAGAGGTGGTCCGCCATCTGTGCACCTGTGGCTCACGTGACCTGCAGTGTTTGTGCAGATGCCCGGGGACCCCTCACACATCCATGCTATAGCTGGAAGATAGAGCCCTCAATCAGTGTGGGAGTCCACAGAGCACACGATTGGTATCGTAATTACCTGAAAGCATAGATGCTCATAAACTAAACCCACTTACCAAAGGTATAAAAGAACGGAGGAAGTTCACACGGTACTCACACTGAGAAACATTTGTGATTTACGTAAAGAAAAATACAGCACAAATGAAGGAGGCAGTAGTGCCGTGTAAGATTGAGCCTGCATGCAGCCAGTGGGCTGAGAGCAGCTAAGCGGCAGGAACTGCGATTAAGAAGGATTTCACCCGTCCTGTAGCTGTGCAGGCATTGGTAGCTTTACCAGTGTTTCTAATGTATCTGTCTGCTATGTAGGAAAGATTCAAACTTAGTTACATCTGACTTTTACCTTTTTAAAAACTCATTTTGGGATATTTCAGATTTATGAAAAGCAGTTCTTGTATACCCTTCAACTAGGTTTCCCGAGTGTTCGCGTTTTATGTGACCATGGTGTGCTTCTCAGAACTCAAAGTGAACATCGGTGCATTATAGTTAAACTCCTCACCACTAGGATTTTACCAGTTTTTCCACGAATGACCTTTTTCTGGTCTAGTATCCAATTTAGGATACTGTGCATAATTTAGGTGTTTACTTTTTAAAAGATTAGTGTTTACTAAAAGTGCTGTCTTTTGTTTTTATATTTTCTAGTTTTTTTAATGTGGTAAAACAAACCATTTTAATTGAGCATAATTCAGTGATATTAAGCACATTCATATCTACCATCACCCATCTCTAGAACTCTTCATCTTCCAAACTGAAACGATATATATCTATTAAACAAAAACTCTCTGTTCCTCCCACTGCCGGCCCCCAGCAACCATGTTCAACTTTCTGTTTGACTACACTCGGTACCTTGTGTACGTGGAATCACGCAGCATTTGCCTCTTCGTGACTGGCTCATTTTCCTTCACACAATGACCTCCCTATCCATCCACGTTACAGCATGCATCAGAATTCCTTTTCCAGGCTCAATCATCGATCATACGCACAACCCATAGTGCTTTTCCATTTGTCCACTGATAGACACTTGAGTTGCTTCTGTGTTTCAGCTATTGTGAATAATGCAGCTGCGAACACGAGAGCACAGATATTTCTTGGAGACCCTGCTTTCACCGCTGTTAGGCAGAGAACCCAGAAGTGGAACTGCTGGGTCATATGGTAATTTTATTTTTAATATTTTGAGGAATCATCATGGTATTTTCCACAATGCACCATTTAATTTTCAAAATACATGAGATTTCTAATTTCTGCATACATTTGCCAATACTTTTTTTTATCCCTTTGTGCTGGGGATTGAACCCAGGACCTTGTGCATGCTGGGCAAGGGCTCTACTGCTGAGCCACTGCCCTGCCAACACTTTTGCCATCCTAATGGGTGTGACATGGTGTCGAATGGTTTTGATTTGCATTTCCCTAATGATTAGTGCATTATTTTCATAAGACAATTTATGTGACATTTGGCTTCGCTTACTAGTGAAGTGTGTTTTGTAGCTTGCTGTCTACATTGGTATCACTGAGTTGGCACTATTCACCGAGAACAAAATGCTTCTTTTTTCTCTATGAAATTTTACACTTTGGAGAATTGGGAGAATATTATTACATAAAGAGAACTTAAGATTCCCTCTGGATTTTAGAGTCAGTCTACCATATTCACAGGTATTAAATAACGTTTTCATTACAAAGTCACTTTAAAATTATTTTTCAATACATGTAAAATGAAAAGCAAAGATGTTTTCCCCCAAATAAATGACTGCATAAAATTGGAGTGTCTTATATGTACTTCTTAAGTTCTGGAAAATAATTAAGAACAGATAAGATGCCTGAATGCGCTTTTCTTAACTCTTATTCAAGATTCAGTACAGAACATTGGTTTATTTCTTTGAGGTGGAATCTCACCATGTTGTCTAACCTGGCCTTGAACTCCTGGGTTCCAGTGATTCAACTGTGGCTGCAGGAACGAGCCACCGTATCTGGCTAGAGTATTGGGCTTAAATGCCTTTGAACCATCAACAGTTTTTCATATAGTAGAACTAAAGTGGCTGAGGGGGCTGGGGATTTAGCTCAGTGGCAGAGCGCTTGCCTAGCATGCGCAAGGCCCCCAGTTCTGTCCTCAGCCCTGAAAAAAAAAAGAAAGAAAGAAAGAAAAAAGAGCACTAAAGTGGCTGAGATTACATTAGCAGTCTTCTTTCTTTCTGCTCAACAGAACAAAACAGGTTTTCCAGTACTTGATTTTGCCACCTTGTTTATATTATTTATAAGATGGCTATGACTGGTTTTTTATAAAATTTTATAAAAAATATAATAAAAATATATAAAATTTTATAAAATTTTTCTGTTGTTCACATGAAAATAATATTCATTGTAGAAGAAGTAGAAAATACAGTTAAAAAGAACAAAATGAAAATAAGCTACCTATCCCATAACTCTGAAGACACTGCTGTTTCTTGTTCTATATGTTCTTCTATCCTTTTAAATGCATGTATGTATACACACATTTACAAAATTGTTTTAATAAAACTATTGTTTTAATAAAACATTTGTAAAATAATATGCTTTTTATTTTTTTGTGGTACTGGGGATGGAACCCAGGGCTTTGCATATACTAAGCAAGTGCTCTACTACTGAGCTACATCCCCAGCCCAAAAATAGGTTAAAATGAAAAGATACTTTCATTTTTTCAAGAGAAATCACATGAGACTCAGAGACATCCTATTTTCTAAATCAAAAATAGGCAAAGACATTTCCTGTCATTTAGGACTTGAGGGTAAAGGATTAAAGTAAGACCTTGGGATAAAAGAACGCTTTTGAGGATGCTGGACACTGGTAAATATATAAATAACTCAGAGGGCAAAATTCCACAGTGGGTCGTTTCTGAAGACAATGTTTAATTTTGCCACAAACATGTCAGCATTTGGTATTTCAGTGATTACTATAAAAAAACCATGGATTGTTTCATTAAATAGGAAGGATTGCAAGAAATTCTGTAGGGTCCACAATTATATTTTCGTTAGGTAAGAACCCAAATAGCTATGCACAATCTCACCACACAAACCTATTATTTTAATGCACTTCCTCCCCATTTTAATAAAAGCTCATATACATTTTATATTTGATTTTTGTTTTGACTATAAATTTCTTTATGTTTTTGTTATTTTTACTAAATGACTTTTTTTTTCTTTTGGTGCTGGGTATTGTACATGCTAAAACACCTGCTTTACCACTAAGCTACAACCCAGCCCTAAATGACCATTTTAATGACTGTATAATTTATAGAGTTGGTGTATCATACAATTTTCATCATTTCTTTACTGGTGAACACTTAAGTTCTTTTCCTATTTGTGTGTGTGTGTGTGTGTGTGTGTGTGTGTGTGTGATAAGTCTATTAAAGTATTTTTATTATGGAAAATTCCCAGCACATTAAAAAGAAAAAGGTAATAAGAATCTTCCTCCCCTCCCCCAACTGGAGAAGCCAAATAATACTTAAGCAATCATTTAATTCGGGAAAGTTCACAATATATAAGGACATTTATATAGGGGGAAATATATAAGAATCAAGAAACCGGTGTGGGCGTGGAGGTGACTCTGGATTAGGATCAAGCTCATATTGTATTATTACTTCATATGCATTTATGGTTGTACAACAACTCCTTAATAAAAAATGAGGCGTGGGAATCCTCACTGGCTCCTGCCATTATCAAGACGTGGCCAATCCTGTTTTATCCGCACTCCCTCCACTCTGATTTCGTTTCCCAGCACATCTCAGACAGCCTGTCATTCAGAGTCGCAAATGCACATCCGTAACGGGACTCTTAAAAAAGCCTCCGTTACAATTACACCTTTAGAAAGCCGAACCAGCGAATGTCTACTGGCCCCGTTGCTCCACTTGTCTTGTGATTTTTTAACGCTTTCTTTGAATCCGGATCCGGATCAAGTCCTTGCGTTGTAATTGGTTGACAGTCTTGGGCGCTCCCCGCTCCCTGGCTCGCTGCTACTAAGCCGCACTGCACGTTTTCTCCGTGCTCTGCTGGCTTAGGGTCCTGGTAGAAAGGCTCAGGCGGGGACAGTGACGCCCACCTGCCCAGAGCTTAGGTTCTCCCTTGGGTCGCCGCAGGTGGGAGGTCGCAGAGCCGCGAGCTGGCGCGGCCGCACGCAGGGCTGACCTCGGTGCCCCGTCCGGAGCTGCCTCCTGCTGGTCCCAGCGCAGCGGAGCCCGCACCGCAGGTGAGGCGCACCCCCCGCCCCCACCTGGAGGACCCCGCGGGACAAAGCGCTGGGGACGCGGGCGGCGCAGCTCAGGGTGCTGGGGTCGCGGGATGGGGACTGGCCGCTGGTTTTCCCAAGGTAGGGGATCGGATATACTAAGGCTGGGGGTGGACAGAGACAGAAGGAGCGTAGGCAAAGTGCAAGACAGAAGCTTTAAGGACTCCTGGGGTGGTTAGTCCAAAGGGATGACGAAACCTCAAGGAACTTGGTAATAATAGTGGTGACAACTTTGTAATAGTAGCTGCAGCAGAAACAATAGCATTGATAACAATAGCTACCATTCCATTGAGTTCTTGTATGTGCGGGTGCTGGGCTTAGTTATTGACACATTTTACATATAGGGAAGATGATGAAAACCTATTTTATGGCTCTTGTGAAGAAGAAATGTGAAAATGCAGGAAGACTAGCAGCCTTATGTACTGCATAAATGCACAGCCTTTAAAATGTTCACACCGTCTTTGTGAAGGAGGTAGTGGTGCCGACCCTGGTGTACAGAGGAGGAAGTGCAAGCCCAAAGAGGGTAAGGATTTTGCTCAGTAGCACACAGCTACTAATGGGTGGTCCCATATGAAAGCTGCACTCCTCCTGTTTCTGGGGTGGCACTGTCCACCTGGTGTTTTAAGTTCAGGGCTGTTGAGCAAACAGGCTGAAGAAAGCAACTAGAAAGCACTTGGAATCTCAGCTCTGGGGTTGCCACCTGGCTCTGTCACTTTGTGGCTGTGTGACCTTGGGCAGATTGCATGGCTTCTTAGAAATGTTTTCTTCCTCTGTGAAGCAGGGATAATGGTAATATTTGCCACAAAGATTCTGCAAGGAGTAAGTGAGGCATCACATGCAAAGTGGTGGGGGCTTGGTTCTCTCTCATTACATGGTGGCCAGGGTCACGAATGCTGGGGAATCTAATCTAAGTGTGCTTTGCAACACACTCTGTGATTGGGGTGCTGCCAGACCTTTGCGTGTCCACTGAACTCATGTGTGATACGCAGCAAAGTAACCCTGGAGGGCTGATGGGAAGAGTCACAGTGACAGGCAGGGCTTGCACCAAGCCCAGCTCAGGAGGATGCACAGCATGGCCTACCTGATCCTTCCTCTCTGTCTCTTCCCTTCCATTGTGGAACCCAAAGCCTTCCATTGCTTTCCTGAGGCTGAGGGAGGGTCTCACACTTAGAGGCAGAGTCAGGACAAGAGCTCACAAAGTGACCATCCATCCCTTGACCGCTCCAACCCTGTGAGCTAGGAGGTCCTAACCCCAAGCTTCAAAATCCAGTAAAATCAGGGGGTACTCGACAAACCAGATGAGTTTGGATATTTTGCATCAATTGCCATGAAATGGTCTCTTTCTTCCCCCTCCCTTCCTTCCTTCTTTTCTGGTGGAAACTCTCCCAGCTAGCGTCTGTATGTCTGCGTGTGGCACAGAACTTCATGAAGTGTAAGGTGCTGGTTTGTGTCTGGGATGGGATGTCGCAGCGTCTTTACAAGTTTTGTAAAAAGGAAGTGTCTGAACTATAGACTGACCAACGTGTCCTTATTTCCCTCCCTCTCTCTCTCAATAAAACAAAAAACCAAAAAACCAACAGCAACTGAAACTTCCGTGGGCTGGGAGACCCTTGGTCCCAGGCAGCTGGGACAGTGGATCACCCTACTCACCAGACTCTCTCTACTTCTCAGGAAGCTGTGTTCATTTCAGGTTTGGGGTTATTGCCCTTTTCAGTTTAGTTTCCTCCAAAGGAATCCTTGGCTGTGTGATTTGTACCTGATGGGCGGTGAAGGGGCGCTCTTTGGTGGGGAAGGGACGAGGGGCTATGGAGAAAGCTACACCCCCTCTCCCCATCACCTTGCCCTGCCCAGTCCTTCCAATCCTTTTGGCCAATCCCCTATAAAAGAGTGACCCAAAGGGCTTTTCATTAGAACCCGACCCCAGCCTGGCGATGGGCTGAGGTTTCATTGGAACGAGGACAATATGCACGGCAGAGAGTGGGGCATTTGTACGGGAAACTGTAAACCTCTCCCAGAGAGTTAATAGGGAGGCTGCACAAGAGCCCTCATTGTCGGGCAACTGGCAAATTGTGTAAAAGGCCAGTGCCCCAGGGCAGGTGACCAGAGGGAAGGGAGCAGAGAGAGCCAGAGGTTCCCCAAAGCCCCAAAGCCCCAAACCCAGAGCGCTCTGATCAGTGTTGAACACACCAGTTCTGACGTCGCATTGGTGGCACAGAAATGATCAGTTCTCTCAAAACTCATTAGACTGTGCTGGCTTCTGGGGTCTGGAGGTTGCAAATTTGCGTAGACTGTTTTTACCCTGAGCAAGTAAAGGAACATAACTGCTCCCAAAGTGGGGGGAAGACAACCATTTACATAAACAAGTTAGGCAACACCAAGGAAATCTGTTAGCCAGGATGCTAACAAAAGAGTGAGAAAAACAGTTTCAAAAAAGTTTCAAAAGACCTCAGGTGTGCACGATGGGGTTTTCCTTAATACTCAAGAGTCCCCGTTAGTACTGAAAGAGGGTGTGACCACTGAACTGGGACATGGGGTCCCTCTGGGAATCCACTGAAGCAAAGCGCCATTCCTTGTGTTTGTCCCGCTTGACCCTCCAGCAGCTCTGTGTGGCCTCCCCTTGGTGCACTTGGACTCAAAGACACCGCACTTACCTGGTGTTCCGCCCCCACCTGGCCCTCCAGCCACGCCTCTCAGGTTGCTTTCTTACTTCCTCCTCGTTTACACAACTACCTTTATTAAAACACACAGTCTCTAGTGTTTTGCTTTTCCTATTAAATACTGTTTTGCAGAAAATTTCAGGGGTTGGGGGTCCTGCTCGGTGGTAGAGCTCTTGCCCAGAATATGTGAGGCTCTGGCTTTGATCTCCAGCACCAAACAGAGGCATGCACTGCTCAGTGACATAGGATGTGGCCTCTTGGAATCAAGAGATGTGGTCAAGAGATGAAGGAAGCATTTTTACAGGAAACTTTTATTTTTATATTTTTTAAGGAGCACGCTCAAAAATAATGATAAAAGTCTAGTATAATAAATATATAAACCAGTACGGAATCCTTTACTGTCAAGTATCGTGAACTGTACGTAACTGTGCTGTACTTTTCTATGATGGGCAGCGGGGTGGCTTGTTTACACCATCATCAGCGCAGACGCACGAGTCAGGTCGCTAGGTGACAGGAGTTTTTAGGTTCCATTATAATCTCATCGGGCCATCGTTAGAGCTGGGGGCTGTGGTTGCCTGAGATGTCCGTATTCAGTGCATGATCATATAAGAATATAATGAGCTCCCCTTCGACTGTCGCCCAGCTTCAGTCATCGTCAGCCATGGCCAATCTTGTTTCATCTGTGCCTCTTCCTGCCAATTTCTTCCCTCCAGTGTTATTTTGGAGGCAGTCCCAAACATCCCATCATTTCTGTAAATATGTAAGTATACAGCTCAAAAAGATGGATTGGCATTTTTTTTTTCTGTAAAGAAACCGATAGTAAATACTTTGGTTTTGGATGCTGAATTTCCCCCACTGGCCCATGTGTTAGTGACTTGGTCTCCTGGATGGTGCTACCGGGAGACTGTGAACCTTATGTAGGTAGGCTTTTGGGGGAGACTTTGATCCACAGGGGATGCACTCTTGAAGTATTATCAGTGTTGCAGATTTAAATATATGCTGGGCCGTGAAAGCTCTAGCCAACTTTACTGCTGTAGTGTAAAAGCAGCCACAGATGGTACTTAAATGAGCGAGCACAGATTTGTTCCCATAAAACTTCATGGACACTAAAATTTAAATTTTGCAAGTGAAATGTTTATGTGTCAAGAAATACTATTCTTTTTATTCTTTTTACCATTTGAACAATGTAAAAACCATTTGTGTTAGTCAGCTTTCCGTCAATATAGCAAAATACCAGAGATAACTAATTTATAAAGAGAAAAGGTTTATTTTGGTACACAGTTTTGGAGGCTCCAGTCCATGATTAATTGGTTCTATTGATTTGGGCCTGTGATGAGGCAGGGCATCTCGGCATAGCAAAGCTGGTCATATCATCAACCAGAAAACAAAGGAAAGGGCAGGGTCCCACAATCCCCTTTGAGGGCTAGTCCCAATGACCTAGCCTCCCATAAGACCCACCCACCAAAGTTTCCACAACCTCCCATTACACAGATGCCTTTGGGGGTGATATCTAAACTATAGCAGTATCATTTGCTCACAAGCTACACAAAATCAGGTGGCCATTTATTTATTTTTGGTACCAGGGATTGAATCCAGGGGAGCTTAACCACTGAGCCACATGTCCAACTCTTTTCATTTTTTGTTTTGAGAAAGGCTAAGAATCTGGAATCTACAGGCGTGTGCCACTGTGCCTGGCTCAGGCAGCGTTTTGATTTTGGATAATGTTGTTGTTTGCTGATCCCTTTTCTTTAAAAAGGCAAGGACAGGGCTGGAGTGGTGGCTCAGCGGTGATAGCGCTTGCCTGGCATGTATGAGGATGCAGGTTCAAACCCCAGCACCATGCACACAGTGAAGTATTGGAGCAACAAAAGCCATGTGAAAAACTAAACAAAACTGACTCTCTCTCTCTTACTCTTTCCTTTTCTTTCTTTAACAAAAAAATAAATCAGGCAAGGACTTTAATAACTGTGGGTCAATGATCAGATCTAAAAATATTAGCAATAATTTTTTAAAATCTTCAAATATTTGATCAGGGTTCAAATTTCCCCAGTTGTTTCATAGTTTTTAAATGTCTTATTTGAATCAGGATCCAAGTTGAATCCATATGCTATGCTACATCCATTGAGAACTCTCTTAATCTGTTTTCTTCTTTTTTTTTTTAAAGGGGTCAGAGAGAGAGGAAGAGAGAAGCTATCTTTATTTAGTTTTTCATGTGACTTTCATTCCTCAGACACTTCGTTGTGTACGTGGTGCTGGGGTTTGAACTCGCGTCCTCACGCTTGCCAGTCAAGCACCGTAACCACTAAGCCACCACTAAGCCACCGCTCCAGCCCCAATCTGTTTTCTTTCAAGTTCAGAGTTCTTCTGTTTAATCCACGTGCTGAAGGAACTAGTCTGTCTATTCTGGGGAGTTTTCCAGCCTCGAGTTTGCCGGTTGTACCTCGTCTCCCCAACTTCTTGACAGTGGGGTGCCCTGGCTCTGCCCTCAGAATTCACCCTGTTTCTCCTGACGCTCATTTTTTGGGTGATCTTCTCTCGTGTTGTGGGTTTAAAAATACCCTGAATATGTTGCATAGATAACTTCTGTCTGGATCTGTCCCCCACACAGGCTCAAGCACTAGAATGCCAACAGGCTGTCTCGCCCGTGTGTTTAACAGGAGCTCAAGCTTAGCACATCCAAAGGGTGAAGGGACTGTCCCACGAATTTGTAACTCCTGTGGTATTTCCCATCTCCCATCTTTCTACACGCTCAGACCCAAATCCTTGGAGTCAGCTATGAAAGCTCTCTTTCTTTTGTTCCCCACTGGGTCCACTTTTGAAATAGCCCCCGGTCCAGCCTCTTCTTCCCACTCTTGCTGCTACAACCAACCCACAGGTCTCCCTGATGGAGACATCGTCCCCCTTTGGGATATTTATTTATTTATTTATTTAGGTACTGGGGACTGACCCCAGTGATTAACTGCTGAGCTACATCCCCAGCCCTTTTTTATATTTTATTTTGAGGCAGGGTCTTTCTCAGTTACTGAGGCCCTTGCTGAGTTGCGGAGGCTGGCTTTGAATTTGCAATCCTCCTGTCTCAGCCTTCTGAGCCGCTGAGATTACAGGTGTACACCACCATACCTGGCCTCCAGGATAGCCTTCTTCTGCTTCTTCTTTTTTAGAGAGAGAGTGAGAATCAATTTTATTTATTTTTTTCATGTGGTCTTAGTTTTTGCAACGCTTAATTGTGTACGTGGTGCTGGGATTCCAACCTGGATCTTCGGGCATGCTGGAAGGGCTCCAATCACTGAGCTACCACTCCAGCCCCTTCAGGATGTTCCCGCATTCTTCCGAGTCCAAGTTCAAATGCCTACAGTGGCCTAACAGGACCTGCTCCTCTGACCCTGATTCTTCCCCTCGTTCATCTCCTGCTGTCCCTAATCTCACACGATTTGTTAAAGAACATGCAACCCATCTTCCTAACACCAAGGCCCTTGCATGATTGTTTTTCTTTCTGGAACTTTCCTTCCTCAGATGTTCCTGTGACTCATCCCCTCCGATTCTCAGCTGCTCCCTGACCGCACTGTGAAGAGTGCCCACCCCTTCACCGTCTCTTCTTCCTCCCTGTTTTCTTTTTCCCCTACACCTTTGCCCCTTTCTGACATAATAGTTATTTGATTATCATTTATTTTCTGCCCGGCTCTGCCCATCAGGGACTTCGCTTTGCCAACGGCTGCATCCTCAGAGTCGAGAACAGTGCCTGGCATGCAGTGGCACTCGTCCATCGATGACTGATGGACGAGTGATGGAATAATTACGTGGCTGTAAATAGTATTGGAGTCGTGCTCCATGCTGTAGTGAGAAGTTCTGGCTAATTGTCGTGGCCTCTGGGATTCAGGGAAGGCTTCCTCGGAGCCTGGAGGCTTGCAGCCAGTTGAGGTTAGTCAGGCAAAGAGGCAGGGAAGAACCTTCAAAGAGGTTTTGGGAAAATACACAGGAGTGGGATAGCTGGGCAATAAGGTGGTTCCAGCTGTAGTTTTTTTTTTTTTTTAAAAGAGAGAGAAGGACAGTGTGTGTGTGTGTGTGTGTGTGTGTGTGAGAGAGAGAGAGAGAGAGAGAGAGAGAATCAATTTTTATTGAGTTTTTCACATGGCTTTCGTTGCTCTGACACTTAGTTGGGTACATGGTGCTGGGGTTCGAACCCGTGTACTTGTGCATGCCAGGCAAGCGCTGTAATCACCAAACCACTGCTCCAGACCTCCAGCCGTAGTTTTTTGAGGAGTGTCCACACTGCTTTCCAGAGTGGCCATACAAGCTTGCAGTCCCACCAATAGTGTGACAGTGTTCCTCTTTTCCCACAGACCTCCAGCATCTGTTATTGTTCGTATTCTTCATTTTTGCCACTCTTGACAGGAGTGAGGTGGGATCTCAGTGAAGTTTTGATTTTTATTACAGAGATACAGCTTCATCAATGTTTTTAGCAGCTCAATGTACTGTAGCTAAACTATGGAACCAACCTGGATGCCCCTCACTGGACAAGTGGATTCAAAAACCGTGGTACAGATATACAATAGAATACTACTCTGCTATCAGAGAACGATATCATGGCATTTGCAGCCAAAGGGATGGAGATGGAAAAAATTATGCTGAGTGAAATATCCCAAACTCAGAGACTCAAGGGCCAAATGCTTTCTCTCATATGTGGAAGCTAGAGTAAAATCAGAAACAGACTGGAAGCTGGCTAAGCTAATAATAACCTCAACATGGGTGAATTTTTACACGAACAGGGGGAACCTTGCCTAGGATGTTGGGGGATGAAGGGAGGGTGGAAGGGACGGGGGAGGGAATAGGAGGGACATCAAAGCTGCTGGAGGGAGGGAGTAGGGGGTTATCAACCCAGTGGGGAAGCTGTGACTTCCAATAGAAGCCCAACCAACATGGGGTAAAGTAGGGGAAACATGGGAGCAGGGGACCCAAAGGTGGGAGATCATGGTCTGGCAATAGCCTCGGATTGCTCTGTCATTATGTATGTGTTCACGATTCTGTGGCAACAGTTCCTTCCTACATGTAAGACTGGTGTTGAACAAAAAAAAAAAAAAAAAAAAAAAAAGAGTACTTTGATTTGGGGAGAAGTAGGAGCAGGAGCCTTGGGGAGTAGGTCAAGGGGTAGGTGATAAGGTCATTGAAAAAAATTTTGGGCTTTATCCTGAGGAGAATAGGGAGGAGGGTGACATAAATAGATTTGAATTGTGAAGACAGCAATCTGGCTTATTTGCCTGTTTGGAAAACCCACACCTAGCGCTTACCGTGAGTAATGCTTGGTTGTAATGACTAAGTATTATTAACTCATTTTATCTTCAAATGACGTTATGATGTGGGTACTGTTATTAGGCTCATTTTACCGATGGGGCAAATGAAGCACAGAGAGGTTAAGCAACTTCCCCAAATTCACCCAGCTAGTAAGTGGCAGGAATGGGATTCAAGCTAGGTGGTCTGGCTCCCATAGTTCATGATGTTCTCTTTCTCTCTGTCTCTGATTCTCTCTCCAATCCTACTTTTCCTGAACCACATCTCCAGCCCCTTTCTTTTTTGGATATCAACTTCTACAAGGTATAATTTACAGATGATAAAACACACCAGTTAAGCATGTAGTTCAATGAGATTTGGTAAGTGTGGGTGTCTGTGTAACTCCCACCATAATCAAGATACAGGAATTTTCATCATCCCCAAAGGCTCCCTTGTGCCCTTTTGAAATGAACTCCTGTCATTGCACCCCAGTAGTGCCCCAGGTACCCCTTGATTTGTTTTTTGTCATGGTAGATTATTTTGCTGAGAGTGTCACATAGATGAAATCGTGACGTATGTTGTATGATCTCTTTTGCGACTGGCTCAGCATTATATTTTGACGTTCATTCATATTGCTGCGCATGTCAGTAGCTCATTCCTTTTCCTATGTACATAATATGATTTTTCCTCCTTCAGTTGCTTAGAATTTTTCTTTTTGGCACCAGGGATTGAACTCAGGGGCGCTTAACCATCAAGCAACATCCCCAGCCCTTTTTATTTATTTTTACACAGGGTCTCACTAAGCTGCTGAGGGTCTTGTTAATTGCTGAGGCTGGCTTTGAACTTGCAGTTCTCCTGCCTCAGCCTCCTGAGTTGCTGGGATTATAGGCGTGCACCACCGTGCCTGGCCTTGCAAAGGATTCTTGCCTGCGAATCTGCTGCCTCAGCTTCCCTGAACTCCCGCTCTGCCTCCTCAGCTCAGTGAGGCTTCTAGGTTCTCTTTGCATCTCTCCTGATGTGGGCTGGGGACTCTGGCAGCAAGCTGGAGCAGACGCAGGGCTCAGCCTGTTTGTTTCCCGTCTCCTGGGAACCAGTCTCGCGCTACCCACTGTCCAATATCTGAACACTTTTGTGTCGTGTAGTTTGGTTGGTTTTCTAATTATTTAAGGCACAGTTGTTTACCCACTGCCAATCATTCCATCATTGCTGGACTGAAAATTCTACTTCCTTTCATAATGCTGAATGGTATTCCATTGAAAAATTTCCATTTTTAACCTTTCTCCTGTGTATATCTGAGTTGCTTCCAATTTTAGGCTGTTATGAATGAAAGTGAACAAATCCTTGTGTGGGCACGTTTTCCTTTCTCTTGGGTAAATGTTTGGGATTGAAATTCCTTGATCATAGAGTATTCCATGATTAATTTTAAAAGATACACCAAAGCAGCCGCGTCAGCAGTTTACGAGCATTCCTGTTGCTCCATGCCATTGCCAACATTCGATATTGTCTGTCTTTTAAGGTTTAGTAATTTGGAGCCTGTGGTGGCCTCATTTGGGCTTGACGTACTTGTTCCTGTTAACTAAAGTTATGATAACTCTTGTGTGCTTTATTGGACAAAAGTTATATATCTATTTTTTTTTAAAGCGAGAGTGGGAGAGGAAGAGAGAAAGAGAAAGGGAATCAATTCTATTTAGTTTTTCACATGGCTTTCACTGCTCTGACACTTAGTTGTATACATGGGTGCTGGGGTTTGAACCTGCGTACTTGTGCATGCCAGGCATGTGCCATAACTGCTGAGCCACTGCTCCAGTCCCTGGCTTTAGTTTTTGACACTTTGTTGTGTATGTGGTGCTGGGATTTGAACCTGGATCCTTGCACATGCCAGGCAAGCCCTCTAACTGCTGATCCAACACTCCAGCCCCTTATATGTCTATTTTTAAGAAGTCTAACTTTGTATCTTTCTCTTATTGGTCGATTTTTCTTCTTATTATTTAATAGTGATATATTCTGGTTATAAATCCCACTTGAGATTCAACCAGTGGGTGAGGAGCGATGGTAAGAATATAACTAGACCTTTGTCACCAGGGAGAGAGATGACTGTGTCTTACAGTGGGGTAGGGGTTCAAATGGAGCAAAATAGCTTGAAATTTTAAAATTATTAAAAAAATCATGTATTAAACCTAGCAAAGGTGTAGTAACACACAACCTAGGGCATTCATAGAGATGTATTGGGAAGGAGCGGGGAGAGGGGCAGGGAGAGGGGTAAGGGTGGGAAATTAGGGTGGGCTCTAGGGGGTAAAAGTAATTTTAAGAATATATACAAAAAAAGAATATATACATATAATATTATTTCATCGGAAGCATTTTTGATTGTACAACAACTAAATTTCTTAATAAAAAAACTTAAAGGGATTCTGGGTCTACTTATTCCCTTTGTCTTCTGAATGTTTTAAAATATATTTTAAAAAAGACCTTATGGGGTTGGTGATTTAGCTCAGTGGCAGCGCACTTGCCTAGCATACGCAAGGCCCCAAGTTCGGTCCTCAGCCCTGGGGAGCGGGGGTGGGGGGGGAGGGAGGAACTTATTATGGTTTAGATTTGAGGAGTTGCCCCGAAACTCAAGTGTGAGACAGTATAAGGATTTTCAGAAGTGATTGGGTTATTCGGGTTTTAACCTAATCCCTAGACTCGTGCACTAATATGGATTAACTGGGTGGCACCTATAGGCAGGTGGGTGTGGCTGGAGGAAGCAGGTCCCTGGGGGTGTGCCTTTGGGATTTATATTTTGTCCCTGGTGAGCAAGGCGTTTTGTTTCCTGATTGCTGTGTCCTGAACTGCTTTCCCCACCACTTCCTCCCCGCCCTGTGATGTTCTGCCTGACCTCAGGCCCAGAGCAGTGGAGTTGCCTGAGTCCTCTAAAACCATGAGCACGAAAGAAACTTTTCCTCCTCTGAAATTGTTCGTGGCAGGGCTTTTGGTTACAGCAGTGAAAAGCTGACTAAGACAGAGCCCTGTCGCTCCTCTGCTTGTGTTGACTACAGGAGGATGTCTCTGGAACCTAGAGTGCACACCCTTCTCCTGGTCTTTTATCTGAGCCTCGGAGTGGCAAGTCAGAGAGCTCCGAGTTCCAGGCAGGGTGAGTCTTGAGGGAGGAGTCGCCTTGTGTGGTTTCCATGCATCTTAGGGAATGTGGTGGGATAGATCAACTTAGGTGCCTGATGCCTTAAGGAGTGCGTACATGTGTGTGTGTGCATGCGTGTGTGCGCGTGCGTGTGCGTGTGTGTGCGTGTGTGTGTGTGTGTGTGTGTGTCTACGATTTTAGGTTTTTTTTTAAAGGGTTTTTCAAACCAGGTTTCACTTATACTGGACACAGACATAATTAAAATTCACTAAAAATCCCCTTCATGCATGGCTGCCCCCCACCCCTGGGCTCTGTTCCTAACCTATATTTATGTTTGAAGGTCATGCAATCCAGTTCTAGTTACACTTTCGACGGTTTTCTTACAGATTTGCATCCGTTGTTGCAAAAGATGGCGGTGAGTTTTCCTTTTTCTTTTAATCAAAATCCCCTTTACCGGAACTGCCAGCTTCTGAATGTTCTACTTGGTGTTATGTCTTTGCCTTTTAGGAGGAAATAATAGAAGGAAGCTATCTGAATGGTAATGTCCCCACTCCATCCCCACTCGCCTCTTCTAAGAATTGAAAGCAGAATGTGGCTGTGATCTCTCTGCAAAGATTCCTTTTAAAGTCGTCTTTTCTTTTTATTCCCATTTTAGCATTGCTGGATCTCATACAATTTCAAAGGTAACCTGCCCTGGAGGGGAGGGGAAGGGATGGAATAGATTTTTAAAAAATAATTCCTAAAGGAAGTCTCTTCATGGTAAATCGTGATACGTGCTCAGTGCAGAAAATGATGCAACCCATGCACAGGAGCTTTAAACTCGACACACTTGTCCTGCAAACACTCATCCCTCCTCTGCTGCAGCGGAGGAGCCAAGCTTTATTGAGTGCATAGCAGGTGCTTTGCTAAGTGCCTGGGAACACATCTATCCTCACAGGCACCCTGTGAAGTAGGTCTGCTTATTTTCCCATTGGACAGAATAATGCAACTGAGGCACAGCTGGGAAGTGGTGGAGGTGGAGGTGACCCCAGCATCTGGATCCAGGACCCATTCCCTTCGCTGTCCTGCTGTGTATATGCACCTGGGGATACAGGACTGGGAGCCAGATGATGCTGTGGAAAAGTGAAAATTACTAAATAATTTTAATATGATGAGTACTCAGATGGGGAAGAAATGGGGGCCCTGGGACTTCATGACAGGGACGCTCAATAGTGTTAAAGCGAATAATCCACCATAAGTATTCATCTCCCTAAGAGGACTGCTATTGACAATTCTGAATATATTTTCTCAGGCAAAAATTTTAATTAATTTTAATTAATTAATTAATCTATTCATTCACTCATTTTTTTAAAAAAATTTTAATCTGGTTTTAGTTTTTCAGACACTTCGTTGTGTATGTGTGCCAGGCAAGCGCTCTACCGTTGAGCCACTACCCCAGCCCCTCACTCATCTATTTATCCATAACAAAAAATGGGATTATAATAGGCTGTTTGTGGAGCTGGGGGTAGAGCTCAGTGGTAGAGTATGGAGAGTATGTGCTCAGCATGTGCAAAATGCTGAGCTCCATCCCCAGTACCAGAGCAGCCACCACTGCAAACGAAAGAGTACTTGGGAGCATTTATTATGTGTGAGGCATTTTAAAGCACTTTAGAAGCATGAACAAATTTAATCCTCACAGTTGTCCCCCATATTTCATAGAAAGGGAAAATGAGGCACAAGATCATTCAACAAATCGCACAACTGAGTGTTGTAGCCAGGATTCAAATCCAAGCGTGGCGCCCACACCCTCAACTACGTGATCGCAGCCTGGGATGGTGCACTCAGCCTCTGCTTTCTAAACTTAATATAGAGTGGAATCTCTCCACGTCAGTCGTTCAGACTGCAACCTGTCGAAGTGAATTGCTGTGGGAATTAGAATGTTGCATATAGCTCAGGAACTGATGATCAGAGACTAGAATCCAGGCAGATTTCCAGAATTGGAAACTCTGCCACTGTCGTCATGCAGATGAAAGCATCTCTTACCTCCAGGCACAAAGTTCTTTGTGGGCCTGTTCCCACCATCCTTTCCGAACTTCTGTCCCCTGGGCTCCTGGCCTGAGTGCCTGTAGGGGACCTGTCACTGTGATTTTTTTCCCATCTGTCTTTGACTGAAGCTCCCACGCGTGGACGGCGGACCTGACTCACGGAGTCCTGACCTATCTGAATTCTCGGAATGTTGCCTTCACCATCCCCAGCCTGCAGGTGTGTACCTGAGCCCCATCTGAATGCTCTACTCTCAGTGCTCATTGGCTGCAAACTCAGGGGCCAGTAAGGTGGAGAAGTGGGCCAGGTGTCAAACAGCCTTCGCTTCCACCAAGGACAGTGCTCTGGCCACTTCAAGTGCAGCACAAACTTCTTTGTCTTTCACTTTCTCGCCTTTGGTGGAGATGCGGTATGATAAGGTATAGGCTCAGCTTCTATAACAAGCAGACCCCAAGTTAGCGCAGCTTAAATAATTTAGTTTCTTTGTTTATATCTAGAGGGAGCTTCAGAGAGGAGAGGAAACTCTATTTCAAAAGGCCATCCAAGATCTCAAGTCTTTTTGCTTGGTCACCCGTTAGGGGGTTGTTGCCTTCATAGTTGAAACACCAACCCCAGAGAAGAGGGATGGAAAGAGGAGGTGAAGAGTGAGCATCTTCTTGTCTAAGGAGTTGGCTTGGCTTGTAAGCTATACAATTCCTTCCGCTTCCACTGTGTTGGGTCACATGCTGTAGTCACATCTTCCTACAAAGAAGTCATATACCCAACTGAATCTTGAGGGATTCTGTTGATAAAAAGAACATGGAAATGTATTAGTCAGGTTTCCTTTACTGTAACAAAAATATCTGAGGCTGGGTACTTTATAAAGAGAAAAAGTCTATTTCATTCATGGTTTTATAGGCTTGAAGTCCAAACAGCATGGGGTTGGCTCTTGCCAGTGCTTGCTTGCCTGTGTCACCTCATGGTAGATGGCATCACAGTGGTGGAAACAGGTATGAGAGAGATCAATCACATGGTGATACAGGAAGTCAGGACAGGATTCTGGGGTCAGGCTCACTTTTTATAACAAACATCTCACTAGAACTAACCAGGGTCCCTTGAGAATGCCATCACTTCCTTCTGAGGGTAGTGCCCCAATGGCTTTCTTCTAGGCTCCACCTCTTGAAGGTCCCACCACCTCTTAACCTTACCACTCTGGGGAACAAAGTCTCCAACACATGAATATTTGGGGGACAAAGCACAGCAAAGAGAATAGGTGTTTGGGTATAAATATCAGTCTTCCAATCAGGGGGTCCAAGAAATATTCTTCCCTTTTAAGTCTACTGTAAAGAAAGCAACCAACACAAACATAGATACAAGCAGTGCCATTTGCCTTGGGGAGCAATAGGGCATGGTGGGGACTGTGGAGAACCGGAGTGTGGCATGAGTGTCAGCCGAGTGTGGTGTATTGTGTCTTCACCATTACACTGTGAATAGCACACACTCGAGGAGAATTCTTCCAGTGTTCAGAAACGATTTCCCAAATTAGCAAAGAAGTCACTCACGTCATCAGCCAATGCGTAAAGTTTCTTTCCTTTTTTTTGTACTAGGGATCGAACCCAGGGGTGCTTAACCACTCAGCCACATCTCCCAGACCATTTTTATTTTTTATTTTGAGACAGGGCCTCACCAAGTTGCTTAGGGTTCCACTAAATTGCTGAGGCTGGCTTTGAACTGGTGATCCTCCTTCCTCCACCTCCCAAGTTGCTGAGATTACAGGTGTGCACCACCGTGCCCAGTATTTTTACTTACATTTTAAGAACAACGAAATATCAACCAACATCATGTCAACTGCATCCAGAGAGCTGGTTGTAAACCGTTGACTCCACCCAGGTGGTATCTGCGTTCGTCAGACGTGGCCACCTAAAGAGAAATCATGCCTGCCTCTTTTCTTTCTGGCAGTAAGGTGCTCATGAGATGTATCTATTTTTTTTTTTAAGAGAAAAGGAGAAAGAAAGAGAGAGAGGGAGAATCAATATTTATTTAGTTTTTCACATGGCTTTTGTTATTCCAATACTTTGTTGTGTGCATGGTGCTGGGGTTTGAACTGGTGTCCTCACACATATCAGGCAAGCGCCGTAACCACTGAGCCATCGCTCCAGCCCCTGACTGTATCTATTTTAACCTATTTGGTGGATGCGTCCCTTTCTTTCATGCACATATTCGTTTATTCATTCAGTATCTACTTAGCTTAGCATCTACTTTCTGCCAGGCTCTGTTTTAGACACTGGGAACTCAGGAGAGAATAAGACAGTCATGCTAGTGCACACGCAGGCCCTTTGTTCTAGGGAAACAGATTCTAAGTGAATCATTATTTGATCCATTCCAGAGAGAGAACACTGGCTGCCACCAGCAAGTTCTTATTGTGTGCTAGGTGCTGTTGAAAACCCTTCACATGCTTATTCCTCTTAGCAATCCTACATGGCAAGTCCTACTATGGTCTCTCTTGTTCAGATGAGAAAACTGAGGCCCACAGGTAGAGTTTCTGATTGAGCAAATAAAAATACAGGATACCCCATTAAATTTAAATTTCAGAGAAATTAGTAATTTTAAAATTATAAATATATTCCACGCAACTTTTGGTATATATCTACACTAAAGAACCCTGCTTGTTTTTTATCTGAATTTAAATTTAACTGAGCATTCTGTGTTTATCTTGCAGTCCTAATTAAGTAGCTTATCCCAGAGCACAGAGATAGGAAGGGTCAGGTGAAGATTTGCACATGAGTTATGTGGGTTCAGAGTCCAGTTTTTTTTTCTTTTGTTGTTTGTTTTTTCCACATTTTTTTAAAGAGAGAAAGATAGTAAGAGAGAGAGAGAGAGAGAGAGAATCAATTTTAATTGAGTTTTTCACATGGCTATTGTTGCTCTGACACTTGGTTGTGTACGTGGTGCTGGGGTTTGAACCCGTGTACTCACGCATGCCAGGCAAGCGCCGTAACCGCCAAGCCACTGCTCCAGCCCTGGTTTTTCCACATTTTTATTGGTGCATTATAGTTGTACATATTGATGGGATTTGTTATTCATATTCATATTCGTACATGCGTACAACATAACAATATAATTTAGCCACTATCCCTCCCCAGCACTTCCCCCTCCCTCCCTCCCTCCCACGCCCTGATGCCTTTCCTCTACTGATCTCCCTATAAATTTTAGGAGATCCACCCCCACCTTTCTCTTCCTTCTTCCTCGATCACTTCCCGATATGAGAAAAAACATTGGACCCTTTACCTTCTGAGCTTGACTTATTTCACTTAACATGATGGTCTCTAGTTCCATCCATTTTCTTGCAAATGATGTAATTTGATTTTTCCTTATGGCTGAATAAACACTCCTTGTGTATACAGAGCACGTTTTTTTTTTATCCATTCATCTGTTGATGGATGCCTGGGCTGGTTCCATAGTTTGGCTTTTGTGACTTGTGCTGCTATAAACATGGGTGTGCATGGACACTGTTATAAGATAACAGTTATAAGTCCGGTTCTGGCTCACATCACACGATGCTGCGCTTCTTCTGTTTAAGGGAGACGTAGAAAATAATTCCCCGGATAGCAGAGGAAATGTCATTCAGGAGAGGCTGGTGATGTCTCTCCGTGCCTTGCTTGAATCTTGCTCCTGTGCCGATGGTGTGGGTTTGAGTAGCAGCACATGTAGGGGCACTCAACTTCCTGCACAGGGACCAGCTGCTCTGGCCTTGAAACCTCCATCAGGGACCAGGCAGGCCAGGGCGTGGGGGAGTAAGCCCGGTGGGACCCGCGGTGAGTGAGCAGCTGCCCCCAGGTGTGCCGCCGGTCACCAGAACAGCAAGTGCGCCCAGTGCTGCTCCATGTTTGTATTTTCCCAGTGCAGTTGGAAACCTGGATATCGTGAGGACTTTTTGATGTTTGCAGATATTGAAAAATTCTGGAGGGCTGGAGCGGTGGCTCAGTGGTTTCAGCGCTTGCCTGGCATGTGCAAATGTGTGAGTTCAAACCCCAGCACCACGTACACAACCAAGTGTTGGAGGAACAAAAGCCAAGTGAAAAGCTAAATAAAACTGATTCTCTCTCTCTCTCTCTCTCTCTCTCTCTCTCATTAAAAAAGAAAGAAAGAAAAGAAAAACTTTGGAACGGGACAAAGTCCATCTGTAAGCCATCAGCTTGCAGACCTGCAGGGGATTATGGGGAACAGGCTGGACTGCTGACCAAGGCGCTGGCCAGGGGGTCTGGCTGTCCGTCCTCACCGACTTCCCTCCCAACTCTCCATGTACAGGCGGCCGTGGGAAATCATCTCAAGCAGCGTCTGTACCAGCCCCAGAAGCTCCTGGAGGACCTGAGGAAAGCTGACGTGGTGCAGTTTCACACGGCCATGAAGTGCCTCCTCGGGGACAGGAGGGAGCGCCTGGTGAGTCCTCTGGGCAGCCTGGAAGTGGAGGGCCAGGGCCGTTATTTGTTGAGTTGAATCAAATGGAGCTGACCTAGGTCGTGGCCTTCCCTGTTCTTCCTCCCTTCCTCCCCCTCCTTCAACCCACTGGGAGCTTTAGGACCTAGGTTTCCCCACTGACTTTCTCCAGATGTTCATATGAAGTATTATAATCCCTGTTCTTGTGCATGCTGAGAAACGAGGGAGTATTTCTAATAGTTTGGCTGTTTTTCAATCTGATCCATCTATGAAGGGTTACTCAGCAGCAGTGATTGTCCAGAAGACAATCACTGTCCCTGTCCTTAAGCAGATTTTGTCTCTAGAGTGAAGACAAAAAGTAGAAACATAATCACAAAATGAAGTCAGTGATCTGTGAGCATCACAGAGCAAGGCCTCTGAGACCCAGAGAGTCATTTGGGTCCCCAATGGTGACTATTTAGAGTTTTCTTCATGGGAGATAGTTTAGTGTGGAACAGTGCTTCCCAGAAGGAGTTGAACCATTTAAAGATTTTAATAATCATTTACTTAGTGATGCTGGAAATTGATCCCAAGACTTCATGCATGCTGGGCAAGTGCTGTACCACTGGCCCCTCTTGGTACACTTATTTTAATGCATGCTATTAAAAATATAATAGATACATCAAACCAGTTTGATAGGAATGTAATATTTCCTTTAGAAATGAATTTAGGCATCAGGCACTCAGGAGGCTGAGACAGGAGGATTGTGAGTTCAAAGGCAGCCTCAGCAACTTAGCAAGGCTCTATGCAGCTTAGTGAGACCTTGTCTCAAAATAAAAAAAAAAAAATTAAAAAAAAAACACTGGCTGAGGATGTGGCTCAGTGGTTAACCACCCCTGGGTTCAATCCCTGGTGCAAAAAAAAAAAAAAAAAATAAAATAAAATAAAAAAAATTGAACTTTAAAAAAATTCTCTGTGCAAAGGAGAATATGAGATAGATCATAGTAGAGGCAGCTCAAAAATAGGGGGGCGGTGGAAACGATATTGCCTAAGGTTTCTTGAGGATTTTCTGTGTGTGAGGTATTAGTCTAACGGGAGTGATCAGCAAACTTTCTGTAAGGAGCCAGATAAGAAATGTTTAAGGCTTTGCAGCTCTGCCATTGAAGGGGGAAAGAAGCCATGGTAGAGAAATGTGGGTGTACAGCAGGAGAGCTACCCACAGAGACAGCGCCAGTGGTGGCCCATGGGACAGTGGCTTGCTGACCATTGCTCTAAGGGTTTGACTGCACGGGCTCATTGACCCCTCTAGGGCCTTCTGAAACAAGGTTAATAAGAATCTCAGCATTTCACTGCTCAGTCGAGGAAGCTCGGCTTTGGGAGGAGGAGCAACCTCAAATGAGCAGTTTGGAATTGTGGGCTCCCGACTCCAACTGTGAGCTTTTCTGGCACCCAGGGAAGAGCCCAATACAAAGGAAGCACATGCTATGGAAAACCATTGATCAAAATGTGCCCTGCACACACGTTGAGGGATGGTGGCTTATGTTTCTGTAGAACATGCCATAATGCAATTTAGCAGCCAGCCTGATAACTTCTGTAAGTTTGAAGAAGTGTTGAGCGTAAACAAGATTTCCAGAGAGCTGCAATGACTTTAATGCATTATGGATGTTTGTGATTTCCACCCATGCCAGCGTCAAAGATCCCGCTGCCACTAAGGGACCTTGCTGCCTAGGTCCATCCCCGGTGGAAATGCGACGTGTCCATTTTGTGTTTGTGAAGATGCAGCTGGTTTCCCCCCAGTGTTCCCAGCTGCCCTAAATGCGAATCCTGCCCTTGCTTAAGAAGCACTAAGCGCACCCTTATTCACTGTCCGGCACCCTGCAGCAAATGCCAGAGATGAGGAAGCAGTCGGTCAAGGTTAAAGTGGGTTTGTGCTCAAAGACAGATCCCAGCTCCGTGTTCGTGGGGCTCTGTTGCTTGTTCTGTGTTTTGCTTTTGTCACTCGTGATACTGAGATAAGGATCGCGTTTGTAACCTTGGTTGGGTGTTCAGGCACTTTACATCCATCCTCTTGGTCAGGTCTTGCATCAAAATCTAAGAGGTGAGTGCTGATTTTATCTCCATTTTACAGAGGAGAAAGCAGATTTTTAAAAAGGGAAGCAATTTCCTCAAGGACACACAGAGAAAAAGTTGGGTGGGGGCTCAGGATTTTAACCTGGGAAAGCCTGACCCTGGAACTTTTGAAGCTTGTTCTATAGGATCAGAATTAAATAAGATGATGCCTGTTTCGCCCATGCTTGGCCCAGTGCCTGGTGTGTGTGTAGTCGATGGTCAGCAAATGGAGGCTACCTCTGGAGGGCGCATGGGGACGGAGGACAGATTGGAATGAAACCTCGCCAGCATTCCTGAGTTCTGAGGCTCGATTTGGAGAGACTGCTTTTCAGTGTCTTCTGGGCATGAGGCCCTCCGCTGAGATGCCTGGCTTGGGCCTCAAGGACTTTCCCGGCTCAGCCTTGATACCCGTCAGAGTCAGTAAATCAGACTATAGGTGGTGGTGCTTAGAACTCAGTGCTTTTAAGCCTCCCTGGTGATTCTGATGTGCGGAGTTGAGAACTGCGCGCTAGGAGCTGGGAAAGGCTCCGGGCATCTTTAATGCATCATAGACTTTGGTTCAAGAGGCTCTGGGAACACCCAGTGGAGGGAGATCTGACTTGAAGTAGGAAGTTGGAGGAGATCAAAGACTTCACCAAGGTGGGGACTGCTGAGCTGGATCTTAAAGAATGAGCTAGACTTTGCTAAGAGAAGGGGGTGGGGAATTGCAGCTAGTCTAAGGGCCTGAGGTGTGACATCCTGGTGTACCTGGAGAGCAGTAAGTCACCTAGAGTAGGTGAGGGCCTGATTTTGTGCTGTAGGCGACAGAAAGTTCTAGAAGCTTCCACATAACAGGATCGTGTTTTCCTATTACTGTGGTATGTGGTCCCTCCCAGGGCTTCTGAATCAAGACATCCCTGGCTTCTCTCATTGCTTTAGGACCTGAAGGACATTGTCATCGACTTGGGAGAGATTCGGGAACAAGCCTTGCAGAGCCCTGGTGTGAACCGCACCCTGTTTCTCGTCACGCTGGAGAGGTGTTTCCAGGTGCTGAACTCTCTGGAGTGCGTGGAGATCCTGGGCAGGGTGCTGAGGGGGTCCTCAGGTGGACTTCTCCAGCCCGATGTCACAGAGAGGCTGCCCCGGAACCTGCATGTGGACGCCTTTAAGAACCTGTGAGTGCCTCCTCCTGCCCTCCCCACACACTGTCCCTCGGGTGTGTGAGAACTCAAGGAGGGGAGAAGACAGGGGGACACAGGTTGACATGTGCCTTCTGGTGCGGAGGCTTAAGATGGGTGCAATTGAGAGATGGTTTGATTAAAACTGTCTCCGAAACTTCAGTCATCCAGGTTCTCTCCCTCATTTTTGCCATATCCATATCCATCTCTACCGTGTTTCACTTTTATTTTACTTTATAAAGGCTCGTCTTTATTACTTAAAATGTTCATTTTAAAAATAAATTTGATGCAGGCGTGGTGGCCCACACCTGTTATCCCAGTAGGTTGGGAGGCTGAGGCAGGAGGATCGCAAGTTCAAAGACAGCCTCAGCAACTTAGCAAAGCCCTAAGCAACTTAGTGAGACCTTGTCTCAAAAAATAAAGAAAATATGGTGTGTCTGCACAATGGAATAATATTTGGCTATAAAAAGAACAAAGGATGGACATACTCCAACATACACGATCCTTGAAAACATCATGCTGAATTCAAGAAGCCAGACACAAGAGTGTGTATTGTTGGCTTCAGTTTGTGTGAAATGCCCAGAATAAGCAAATCTAGAGACAAGAAGTGCTTTCTAGAAGTTGGGGAGATGGAGAGTTGAGGGGTGATAGCTAAGGGTCTGAGATTTCTTACTGAGGTGCTTAAAAGGTTCCAATATTGATTGTGGTGGTGCCCTCTCCACTCAGAATGTCCTGAAAACCACTGAACGGTACACGTTAAATAGGTGAATTATGGGGTGTGTAAATCGTATCTCACTAAAACCGTAACAATGGCATCAAAAAGGACCAAGAGTTGGGAAAGCAGAGATGGCAGGTATAGATCCCTCTCTGGACGGTGTGAAGCTGTGAAAAGGGAAGAAGAGAGATGGAAAAAATAGCTGCATGCAGCAATGGAGTGCGAAGGGTTTCCGCACTTGGCTGCCCTGGGCACATTCGCTGTTTTGAGTCCCCCTTTAAAGCTCCACCTGCTTGCTGTTAATGGACGCCTGCGTTTGTGTCATTTAGCTCTGCAGTGTTCAGAGATCTCTACGACCAAACCTCGGCTTGTTCTCAGAGGGCGCTCTACTCCTGGATGACCGGGATTCTGCAGGTGTCCTCCAATGTCACTGGTGAGCCTGTCCTTTGTGTGTGGGGTCACCTTTGGAGGTGGTCTGTCCTCCAAAGAGGGGCTCGGTTTCATTGCTCTTGGGGTGTTTACCGCCCTTCCTGCAACCTCGTGAGGCTTAAGATGAAAACACAGCCTGTCTCATCAACACACTCTTCACATATCAAAGTCTCCGAAATAAGGATGAATCTCTAGCTCACAATCAATAGTGTGTCCTAGTTTTTTAGTGACATCTTAGATTTGATGAGGTCTTTAGAACAGAGTTACAAGTTCAAAATCTGTGTAAAATGTCTGTATTAAAGGGGATGAGATAGTTTTGTCGGAAAATCTAGGCAATAGCTGGGCACAGGGGGACAAGTCTGTGATCCCAGCTACTGGAGAGACTGAGTCATGAGCATCACCAAGTTTGAGGCCAGCCTGGGCAACCTAGTGAGACCCGTCTCAAAATAAAATGAAAAGGGATGGGGGTGTAGTTCAGCGGTAGAGCCACCCATGGGTGCAATCCCTAGTACCAGAAAAAGAAAGGGAAAGAATGAAGGAAAGGAAGGGAGGGAAGAAAGGAGGAAGAAAGAAAGAAAGAGAAATCTAGTCCAGCCGACAAGGCACAGATTTCGCTCTCTGAGCTTCCCGGCACCCAGAGTGGAAATATGTGAGGATTATTCATTTGCATACTTTCATCCACGTAGTCAGGAATGGGAACGGTGCTAGAGTTGCAGTTGTGCAAGATGCAGAAAGTTCTGAGTGTGGATGGTGGCGATGGGTGCACCACTGGCCCTCTGCATCTGCAGCTTCAACCAACTGAGGATGAAACCACTTGGAAAAAATTGTGTCTGTGCTCCCCACGTACAGATGTCGTTCTTGTTATTTCCTGAATAATGAGATAACAATTATTTACCTGACACTCACATTGCATGAAGTATTATAAATAATCTAGAAGCAATTTAAAATATTCAGGGAGGGGGTTGGAGCGTGGCTCGGTGGTTTCAGCGCTTGCCTGGCATGCGTGAGTACGCGAGTTCAAACCCCAGCACCACGTACACAACAATGTCTCGGAGCAGCGAAAGCCACACGAAAAACTAAATAAAAATTGTTTCTCTCTCTCTCTCTCTCTCACTGTCCCTCTCTCAAAAAAAAAAAAAAAAAAAAAAACCAGGGAGGAAGTGTGGAGGTTACATGCAAACACCATGCCATTTAGTTAAGGGACTACAGTATCCAAGAATTTGGTATCTGTAGGGGGTCCTGGACCCAAACCCCTGTGAATACCAAAGAATGACTGTACGTGAAGCCCATGAACTGAACAGTTAACATGCGTAAGATGGTAAAGTTTATGTTATGTATGTGTATTCTACCACAGTTGAAAAAAAGACACAGGAAGGAATAGTTATGCAGACTAGTTATGCAATTTCTCAGATAGCTTCAGTTTGGTAAGTGCTTAATGTTAGTAACATCAACTCTGTTAACTTTGGTTTTTTTTTAGTATCCTGGATTGAACATAGGGATGCTGACAGCTGAGCCACATCCCCAGTCCTTTTTAATTTTATTTTGGGACAGGGACTCACTAAGTTGCTTAGGGTCTTGCTAAGTTGCTGAGGCTAGTTTTGAACTTATGATCCTCTTGCCGCAGCCTCCTGAGCTACTGGAATTACAGGCGTGTGCCACAGTGCCTGGCTAACAGCACTAACTTTTTTTTTTTTTTTTTTTTTTTAAAGAGAGGGACAGTGAAAGAGAGAGAGGGAGAGAAAGAATCAACTTTGTTTATTTTTTCTTTGGTCCTTTGTTTCTCTGACACTTAGTTGTGTATGTGGTGCTGGAGTTTGAACCCAGGTCCTCATGCATGCCAGGCAAGCACTCCAACCACTGAGCTTCTGCTCCAGCCCCCAGCATTAACTTTTAAATACTTAAAAAAAAAAAAATCCTTACTGGCAGCTGAGGATACAGAGGAAAATGCCTGCTCTCATGAACTATCACTTTATTATGGGAGGGTAGGTGGAGGACATTTTTACAGAAGGAGGGAGGGAGGTGAGAGAGACAGTGAAAGAGAGAGGGAGAGCAGGAGGAAAGGACTTAGACATGGGTAGCATGGACCAATGCCATAGGAAGGGTTGCTACTGTAGCCTGGTATGGGCCTTGGCAAACGCTTTTTGTACAGGGCCTTCGCAAAGTGAGTGGATATTAGCCTTGTGTGCCCACCGCCTCTGGCATGCTCTCTCAACTTCTTCAAAGACCTCGCCATGGGTGATGCCGCAAGGAGACACAATCAGTCATACGAAGTTTGCAGGGAGGTCACTCCAAGCCAAAGGACACGCGAAAACCAAGGGCCTGATGGGGAACTGGGCACAGTGTGTTCAGGAACTGTGAAAAAGCTGGAACGGGGAGGGGTGGGTGCTGGAGCGGTGGCTCAGCGGTTTTGGCGCTTGCCTGGCATGC
Organism: Aplodontia rufa; assembly: GCA_004027875.1. Classification (NCBI taxonomy): domain Eukaryota; kingdom Metazoa; phylum Chordata; class Mammalia; order Rodentia; family Aplodontiidae; genus Aplodontia; species Aplodontia rufa. Next base: position 111,065 of record PVKS010000419.1, read on the forward strand.
ACAAGGACGCAGGTTCGAACCCCAGCACCACGTACACAACTAAGTGTCAGAGCAACGAAAGCCACAAGAAAAACTAAATAAGATTGATTCTCTCTTTCTGTCTCTCACTGTCCCTCTCTCTTAAAAAAATAAAAATAAAAAAGCCAGTGGGATTGGAGCAGAGGGAGCGCCAGCCAATCCTTTTCCTGGAATTAAACTGCAATTTGTGCCTAAGGAGCGTAAATGGCACAATAATGTCTTGTATGAGTAGCAGAATCCCTTCTGCCTGGGGTGTATTTTAGTCAGCTTGTTTTGTTGCAGCGACCGAAAAGACCTGATAAGAACAATTAGAGGTGCAAAGGTTTATTTGGGGGCTCACAGTTCAGAGGTCTCAGTTCATAGAAGGCTGGCTCCATTCCTCAGGGTGATGCTGGTTTGGTGGAAGTTGGGTTCGTGTCCCCCAGAGATGAAGAATGAAGCCGAGGGACACTGAGGCAAGCGTATTAGAGACTTCGCTTTAAGAAAATAACAGAAAGCAAAGCATAGGAAAAAGAGCGGACTCCCCCAGAGTGGGAGAAGGGAACAAAGCCCAAGAGGGAGTTAGGTTTGCCCTTTTTATAGGAAGTTCACCCTTCAATTGGTCATCCTCTTCCTTCCCCAAACCCAGGACGTGGGTGCAGGAAATTCTGGTTGGGTGCAGCCTTGGGTTTGCTTCTCAGGCATCAATAGAAAGAATGTGGCGCCTTCCCTAGCAGAAGGGAGCGTCTGCATCTGGACCCACCTTGCCGGACCCTACTTACCAGCATTGGGGATGTAGATTGATCTTAAAAGAAATACAAGCGGTTTTCCTCGATTGATTCGAACATTCTAACTACTCTGACTGCCTAGCTGCCCCCGCCCTCAAGGGCTGGAGGTGCGCAGAACATCACGGTGGAAGAGCGTGATGGAGCAGAGAGAGTCTACGCTCAGCTCCCCACGTACACACCCCAGGGAGCCCGTCCTCCAGCCACACCCTACCACCTTCAGCCACCACCCAGGTGATCCCTGCCAGGGGATTAATTCACCAACTGGGTCAGGGCTCTCCTAACCCGAGCACTTCACCTGTAAACCTTCTTGCATTGTCTCGTGCTTGACCTTTTTTTTTTTTTTAAGAGAGAGAGAGAATAATTTTTAAATTTAGTTTTTCATGTGGCCTTCTTTGCTCCAAGACTTTGTTGTGTACGTGGTGCTGGGGTTCGAACTCGTGTACTTGAACATGCCAGGCAAGCGCCGTAACCGCTGAGCCACTGCTCCAGCCCCAGTGCTTGAGCTTTTGGGGAACATCTCACATCTAAACCATAATGGTGTGTAACTCCGGCTTCCAGGAACCTGAATCTCACATTGAGTAACCTTGAGAAAGTCACTCAGCCTTTGTACTTCCCTATGTCTTTATTGACAGAGCTTAATTAGGGGCAGATTGTCCTTCTAGAATTCCTACATGGTAAGTTTCATTATTAAATTACAGTAAAATAGAAGTCATTCTACTTGGACCTCAAACATTCGTTTTCCATGAAGGTCCTTGAGTTAATTGGAAATACTGTGGCTATTAAAGGTGTCCCCAAGTGAAATTGACCAAATTATGTTATGTGCATGTACAGATATATCACAATGAATCCCACTATTATGTACAGTTACAATGCACCAATAAAAAATAATAAAAAATTAAAATGTCCTAAGCTAGCAGATCATTAGTCTGCAGAAATAAAGTTCATGTCTAATAATCATTGAAAAATGAACAACTTAGCTTGATTATTGGTGAAATTTGTGGTTCCTCTCCAAGTTATCTGTCCTCTGAGGCCACTCTTTTCTTTAATAGTCAAGTCACATGTCCATAGTCCCCTGTGACCTACACACCTCTGATTCCTGGTTCAGGGGAGGTACTCGTATGTTCCTCTGAATGATCCTGTTCAAAAGCTGATTTCTCCGTCTCATTTGGACATCAGCCTGAAACAGTCATTAGTGACTGGTTCCCATGCTCCCCCTTCTTCTTTTCCCCAAACGCCACCAGTACAATGTTGTGTGTCAAATTCTTGCACTGAAGGACTGGGAACAATGGCGGCCAGTTCCAGCTCAGTGAAACTTGGAAAGCTGGATCCTGGGCATGATTGCTCCTAAAGTCACACTGACATGCCACAGATGGGGCATTTCAAATGCTAGAATTAATGACAGAGAGAACCCTGTGAGAATTCCCAGGAGGAAGAGATTAGTTCTGCCTAAGGAGATAAGACAGGAGGGAAAGTTTGAGATCAATTAAGGTAGGACTTGGACACAGAAGTATTAAGGATAGGTGTTCTAGAAGGCCAGAAAGGCTCTAGAAGGCAGAGATGCGGAGAAAATCTGGGATGCATGTGAGGAGGTAAGAGTGGCTCAATTTGGTTCAAGTATCGTAACCCGGCGATAATTAATAAGGATGATCACCCATTAATAATTCTCCTTCTCCTTCTTCTTCTCCCTCCTCCTCCTTCTTCTCCTTCTCCTTCACCTTCCCCTTCTTCTTCTTCTTCTTTTCATTATTATTATTAAATGAATTATAAAGGAGAAAGTAGTAAAAGAGAGTCAAACATATTGCAAGTTGCTGGATTATTTATAACCAATTGAACTACAAAGAAATAACTGTAATTTGTGTTCTTAAAGAGTTAAACATAGTCTGCTTGTCTAAAAAGCTGCAGGTTATTTTGATACTGCTGGTCCAGGGACCACACTGGTGCATAGGAAAGCCCCAGGTGGGGACATCTGTGACCCAGGTCTGTGTGTAACATAAGGACTCACGGGTAGGCACTTAATGAATGGTTGGTGAATGAATGAATGAGTGTAAGGAGGAGGTCCTGATGTGGAAGATGCTGTTGACCATCACATCACATACCTGTGTGAAAACTTTTATTTTTGCATTTACTTAGGTGTTAATTTATTTTTTGTAGATGATTCTGTTTCATGGGTCAGTGCAGAAAACTTATGGATTTTGGGCAGATACATGGTTCATCTATCACTTGAAGAGATTATGAAGATTAGTCCTAGAGAGGTAAGTTGGAAGAGTATGTTTAGATGTCCCCATTACTAATACACCTGGGCAAGGGGAGTGTTGACCCTCTAGTGCTCAGCCGGTCTGCCAAGGTGCTCAGGAAGTGGTGCAGCTGCCTCTGTCCAGGATATCTCTAGCTTCTCAAGGACACTCTTAGGACAAGGCCTCATGTGGTCAGCAGTAGGACTGTGTGCTGCTGTAAGAAGAGGTAATAAAAGAGAAATAATTGTGCACAGTGAAAAGAGCTTTGATGTGAACAAACATAATATAAAGGGAAGGTTGGCTATGATCCAAAAATCATTTGAGGGCAATTTCGAACTCAGAAAGGCCAAGGACAATAGCTATCAAGTTTCCAGTCCTTGGAAGCCTGAACTCAGAGCCCAGGCAACATGGATTAATAGCTATTTCCATTTATAGTGACTTCTATTCAAAGCCCTTCAGCATAAGCAGTGACTGGATTTTAACTCTAGAGTTTATAGTGGAGAAATGTCCATGTCAGAGGTCACTTAACTCAATCATCATTCTGTCAATGGCATTAAAACCCCTCGAGGACCTTGACTCTGAGAAGCAGCCTCCTAAGAACATTGCCAATGTCTAGGCCTTCATAAAGACTTTGGGACTTGTCTACAAAAGTTTATTTTGGTACTAGGGATTGAACCCAGGGGCAATTTACCACTGAGCCACATCCCCAGCCCTTTTTATTTTTTATTTGGAGACAGGATTTTACTAAGTTGCTTAGGGCCTCGTTAAGTTGTTGAGGTTGACCTCGTACTTGTGATCCTCCTGCCTCAGCCTCCTGAGTCACTGGGATTATAGGTGTGCACCATTGCCTGGCCTACCATTTTTTTTTCCTTTTTAAAAGTAGACGACATGACTTTCTACTTGCCATCAAATGATGGGCACATTCAAAGACCAGTTGAGCAGACAAAATCTGCTTATTAAGAAACTAGAGGAAGAATTTAGTTCTTCTCTTTAGCCCAGGAGGCGGGGAATATTTCAAACACCTTCCAATTCGTATAACTGTTTGTCTAGGATTAACCCCTCCACCCCCATTTACTCTCCCAGTATTGAGTGACTTTTTTTTTTCAGGAAGTAAATTGAAGTTAAATTCTCAGCAATTTGAGCTCTTAAGGGGAATTTCCAAGGTCAGGCACCCACTGCAGCTTTTCCTTTTCTGAAAGTGTAGAGAAGAAAGGAGAACCCACAGAGTATCAACCCTAAGAAGGAATTCTATACAGGCAAAGAGTAGAGTCCACAGGGAAGGGCAGCTTCATGAGCCCCTTTAAGCATAGAGTGATAGCAGAGCATCAAAATATAGAATGAAAAATCTGTTAGAAATACCAGAAAAAGTGGATGTGAGCCCTATGGTTCCACAAGACACAAGAGCAACACCTGCAGAAATGTAGGCAAGTTGGGCGCGGTGGTGCATGACCGTAATCCCAGCAGCTAAGGCAGGAGGATCACAAGTTCAAAGCCAGCCTCAGCTACTTGGTGAGGTCCTAAGCAACTTAGTGAGACCTTGTCTCAAAATAACAAATAAAAAAGGGATGGGGATGTGGCTCAGTGGTTAAGCACCCCTGGGTTCCATCCCCAGTACCAAAAATAAATAAATAAATATAAATGAATAAAAGTAGGCAAAAGAGAACAAAAATATAGAGAATGTGAGTAGTATATTTAATACAGTTGAATATATATAGGCCAAATTTTGTATTGCAGAAAGAGAATACACATTCTTTTTCTCTCACCAGAGGGCCGTGTATAAAAAAAATGTATAAAAAAAGTTCCGATTTCTCAAAGCAGAAAATGTGTGGACCATATTCCCCAACCTCAATACAGCAAACCTGGGAACAAATGTGTAAAAGTTAGCTTTAAAGTTCAGCTGCTGGAATGTTAAAGGAAAAAGTCTTAAAATACAGTCGGGTGAAGGAGGAAATCCAAGCAGCAGTTTCAGACCATGAAGAAATCCAGGAGAGGGCAGGGGCTGTGGCTCAGTGGAGAGCACTTGCCCAGCATGCACGATGCCCGGGGTTGACCACCAGCACTGGGGGTGGAGGGCGAGGAAAACTGGTGACAATTGTCAGTTGCCAACTTGGTTTATCTGAGTGTCTGGGACCAGGCACAGCACAGACCAGCAGGGTGGGGCCACTTCCGCCCTCCTTGCTGATCTTCCTGCCCTTGTCCACCAGATTGGGCTGTTTATCAGCTATGACAATGCCTCCAAGCAGCTGGACATGGTCTATGACATCACCCCTGAGCTGGCCCAGGCGTTTCTGCAGAGGATCGGCTCCTCCGGCTTTGACATGAGGAACATCTCGACCATCCACAGGCAAGGGGCATGGTGCTGGACCCCCAAAGCTCTCTCCCCAGAACTCCAAGGGCATTCATTAATAAAAGAGTACTCAGTATCCACCCGAATGGCCCATCATTCGCTCTGCCTCCTCTCCTTTAACTTTCAGTCATTCTTTTTGCTTCATTCGTCATATTTATTTTGATGTGCTTTGATGACAAAACAAACCTCTCACTTATTAAAAATTCAACGAGGCAGGGCCGGCCTGTATAGTGGTCCAGAGAGTGCACTGCACAACTGCGCGCAGCAACCTTACAGAGGAGTGAACTAACTTTCAGGAGGTCGAATATCTCATTAGAATGCGACTTTGAACTCCAGTGGACCTGAATCTGTGTTCTTAAACACTGAATGTTTTGCTCCCACTTAGACCACCGTTTGAGTCCGTCTGCCCTACACTATTCTGCCTGCCTGCGACTTTTTTTTCCTTCTGAAATCTTTGCATCATCCAGGCGCATAGGTAGTAAGGATTCTGGAAACAGACCTCTCCTTCAGGGTGGATGAACCCATACGTCCACGTGGAAAGCAGGCAGTTCTCTGTGGCTAATTCAGGAGGAGATGACTTAGTTGGATGGATGTAGATTTGAGTCCCAGCTCCACGACTCACCTTGGTCAAGTCACTTGGTCTATGCATGGGGCTGGGAGGACTCCTGTTGTGGGATTGCTGTGATGAGATAACCCAGGGACAGGCTCAGCCAGGTAGCTGCTGGGATCCTAACACTCTTGGTTTGGACTGGGGCGGGTGTGGTTGCAGCTCCCGGGAGCTGAGTCCTCTGCTAGTGTCCCTCATCTTCTCATGCAGGTTGGGGCTGCTGGTTTGTTTCTATGATGACCTGGAGCTGTTGGACGCCACGCTGGCCCAAGTCCTCCTTCACCAGATGATCAAGTGCAGCCACCTGCAGGGTTTCCAGGCTGGGGTGCAGAAGGTGCACATGGGACACAAGGCCTGGGACCTCTGCCTCTATTTTGCCAGCCAGAGAAATGGGGAGAATGGCCTGGTCTGGTCTTTGAGAGAAAACTAGTAGCAATAGTCAGGACATAAGTCCAGCTGCTCAAATGCTATCTCAAATCCTGCGATGAGCGTTAAAAACGTGGGAGGGAGCAGCACAAAACAGCGCAGGGCATCGGAAAGATGGAGAGCAGCCTGGTCCTGGCTCACCTGGGCGTCTTAAATGCAGATCCCAGCTCAGGAGGGCAGGGCCGGGGCCTGGGTGGCTGCATTTCCAACCAAATTCCAGCTGATGCTGAGCTGCTGGAGAGGTCAGCTGCAGCCCTGGATTCAGATGTGGTTGTTGATGAGTTCCAGACCTGCCAGGCTCCACCCAGAGATTCCGAGGTTACTGACCTGGGGATGGGTGGTTGCAAAGTTCCCCCAAGTGATTCCAACACAGTCAGGATCAAGAACCCTGGACTAGTGTAGACCAGGTTCAGGACAAATTAGCAGATGAGGACTGACTCATTTCCCTTCCACCCTCCATCTCTCTCTTGTTTCATCCATTCAAACCTCAATCTTCTTCACTTCCTTTGGTCCTTTCTAATTTTTGTTATTGAAAAGATGACACGAGGGGCTGGAGCGGTGGCTCAGCGATTATGGAGCTTGCCTGGCATGCACAAGGGCCCAAGTTCAAACCCCAGCACCAGGTACACATTGAAGTGTTGGAGCGACGAAAGTCACATGAAAAACTAAATAAGGTTGATTCTCTCTCTCTCTCTCACTGTCCATCTCTTTATAAAAAAAATAAGAAGACATGAAAGCAATATCAAAGACCTTTTTGATATAGCCATCAATAATTTTCTACACACATAATCCTTCTAAAATCACAGTCTTTTTTTTTTTGGTGGTACTGGGACTGAACCCAGGGATGCTCTACCATTGAGCTACATTCCCAGCCCTTTTTATTTTTTTATATTAAGACAGGGTCTCAAAAGTTGCCCAGGCTGGCCTTGAATTGTGATCCTCATGCCTCATGTCTCCTGCGTAACTGGGATTATGGACATGGATGTCCGCACCCTGACCCAGTCACATCTAATGTGTCACTTTGTGGTCATCTGTCTTGGTCAATGAATATTTTTTCTTTTTGAGGACTAGAAATTCACATGCAACCTCAACCAAAAATAAGAATAAATGTACTTTATGTCCACAGGGATGGTTGAGGCAGCCATGACCAAGCAGCAAGTGAAATACCATTTGATACATGGGAACACTTTGGGATCACCTCACTGTGGTTCTCAAACTTGGGGGTGTATCAGAATCACCGGGCAGGTTTGTTAAACCTGGTTGTTAAACAGGGTGCTGGACTCCAAGCCCTGAGGTTGATTTGGCAAGTCTGGGATAGGGTCTGAGAGTTTGCATTTCTAACAAGTTCCCAGATGCTGCTGCTGCTGGCTAAGGACAACAGTTTGAGAACCACTACTGTAGTTCACCCTTCCTTTTACAGATGTGGCATCAGCTGTAGGGAAGGGGACCCTGACAATTGAGAGAAGCCGACACCGCCCAAGGTTTCTTCTACTTCGCTCTTCTGCCCCCCAGTGGCCATTCCAAGATTGCACCTGTTTGAAATGGAAATCTTCATTTAAATTCAGGGGTGAAACCCACACCATCCTCATGTTTTGGTACAGAGGTTATGTTACAGTTGGCAAGATTATCATCTTCCTCGCCAGAAGCAATTGGGATGCACACTGGACTATAACTAGGCAGGCATATTGCAATAAAATAATTATTAAAATGATGATAGAAATGTGCAAAGATGTACAAGATGTAATTTTAAGAGAAAAATATAGAACAGAAAATTGCACTTCTGTTCAAATTACAGCTCTGTAAAGACTCCGTTCTGTCTCTATTTATAAAGGCATTGAAGACTTGGAAGATATACACCCAAATGCTAATCATAGTTTCCTTCCTTCCTTCCTTCTTTTCATGTCTGTTCTGGTGCTGGGGATTGAACCCAGGGCCTTGTGTACTTTGTTCAAACGCCCTACCACTGAGCCACTGGGTCACCCCTGCCTCACACTTATTTTTACAAGGTAGGATTTTCAGACCACTTTAACTTTCTTGTACTGCTGGGAACTATTTATACACAGATTACATTTTATCACAAAAAGGCCTCAGATATTTCACAAAAGAAAAATAGCCATATGTATGGATGGAGAGTTCAACATCAAAAAAGGGAAATAAAATCTATAATAATGCAGTGGAGGGGCTGGAGCGGTGGTTCCGTGGTTACCGCGCTTGCCTGGCATGCGCCAGTACTCGAGTTCAAACCCCAGCGACATGAACACAATGAGTCCAAGGAATGAGAGTCACATGAAAAACTAAATAAAAATTGCATCTCTCTTTCTCTCTCTCCCTTCCTTTCTCACTGTCCCCTCTTTCTTTAAGAACAATTTTTTTTATAAAGAGAGAGGGACAGTGAGAGAGATAGAGAAAGAGAGAAACAACTTTATTTAGTTTTTCACATGGCCTTCGTTGCTCCAACACTCAGTTATGTATGTGGTGCTGGGGTTTGAACCCGGGTCCTCGTGCTTGCCAGGCAAGCGCAGAAACCGCCGAGCCACCACTCCAGCCCCGAAAAAAATTAAAAAAAAAAATTCCTTCCTGTCCTGCTTTAAGGTTGATTAAATAACGGATTAATATTTAAATGAAGCCCAAAGTGGATTTCCAGCACATCAGAGCCAGTGCCAGAGGAGGTGCTCTCAGTGGGGTCTCTTTTCTTCCTGGGGCTTGGCGGGCAGGACCGTGGTGTTGGGTGTAGTCAGAGGAGCCGCTTGCTGCCATCCCTCATTCCTGTTTATTCTCCTTCCAGCTCAAAGCTGACCTCCTCGACATCGCCACAGAGAACCAGACCCTCAATGAGACCCTGGGCTCTTTGTCAGATGCGGTTGTAGGTCTGACCTGCCATGAGCTGGAATCCCTGTCCCCTGAGGCTGTGCACCGTGCCATCGCCACCCTCAACCAGGTCTCAGGCTGGGCCAAGAGCCAGGTCCTCATCTTATCTGCCAAATACTTGGCCCACGAGAAGGTGAGCTGGAACTTCTAAGCTTTCTTGAGTGCCGTAAGACCCAAGAAGTGTATTTATCAGCTCAGGCTGCCACCACAAAACACCATAGTCCAGGTGACTTAAAAACCAGAAATTCAGTTTTGGAAGCTGGAAAAACCAAGATCAAGGTGCAGGTAAGGGAGTTTTTATTCTTGGCTTGTGGCTGGCTCCCATCTTGCCACGTGTTCATATGACTTATTTTTGTGGTGCTGGGGACTGAATTCAGGGCCTCACCCTCTACCACTGAGCCACATCCCCAGCTCTCTGGCATTGTTCTTATAAGGGCACTAATCCCATTGTTTGAGGGGCCCACCTAACTGTATCTTACGATCTCTTTCAATCCCGGTTACCTCCCAAGGCCCAGCCACCCAATACCATCACATTGAGGGCTATGGCTTCCACCGATGAATTTTGGGGGAACACAATCATTTTTGTCCTTAACAGCCAGTTATATGTACACAACAGCAGGAGCAACCAATCAGTAAGAGTGCTGAGGAGGTCTCCCTGGGTTTGAATCCTCGCTGTGCCATTTAGTAATAGAGTGACATTGGGCGATTGCTTAACTTTACCTTGCCTCAGTTTCCCTGCTTGTATAATAGGACAGCAGTCGTGTCTACCGCATTGCTTCAGATGTTGTGACGTGATGTGCATGCAGGTGAGGCAGTAGAGAATGAGCTCTGTGAGTGGAGCTGTTGGTTAATGTGGCACCCATCCCACGATGTTCTGGTTCATTTCTGAGGCTGGTAATGCATTCCTCATCCAGGGATCAGGATGGTGTTATTTTATCCCAGACTTGGGGTGCAGAGAAGGAACTGTTAGGGCAGAAGGTCTTTTTTTTTTTTTTTTGGAGGGAACAAGAGCTTTAGTCCATATTCTAGCTGCTTCTAGGATAGGAAACAGATCTTTTCCGTTTTTGTTTCTCTTCCATTTTTTTGGTGCATTACAGTTGTACATAATGGTGGGATTCATTGTGATATATTTGTACATGTGCACAATATAACAATACGATTTGGAAATCATTCCCAGTGTTTCCCCATTCCCTCCCTTCCTCCCTCCCTTATTCTACTCTATTGACTTCCCTTTGGCTTTCATGAGATCCCCCACCTTTCTTTTCCTTTTCCCTCTCTAGCTTCCAACATAGAAAAAATACAACTTCTGATTTTCTGAGTTTGACTTATTTTGCTTAACAAAGGTTCCTCAAGTTTCATCCATTTTCCTGAAAATGGTGTAATTCCATTGTTCTTTATGGCTGAATAAAACTCCGTTGTGTGTCTAGACGACATTTTCTTTATCCATTCATCCACTGATGGACCCCTAGGCTGGCTCCTTAGTCTGACAAATGTGACTTGTGCTGCTAGAAACATGGGTGTGCATTTTCTCTACAGCATGCTGACTTCATTTTGGAAATGGACCTTTTTTTGGAGGAAGGTGGGGTAGCTAGTCTCCCTGTGCTGGGTCCAGTTGATCGGACTCTAGACTCCAGAGACCGTCAGAGAACTTGAAAGGTCTTGCCTTCTTTGCAGACAGTAAGAAACTCTCCTCACCACACGAATAACTGAAGGAAACCACTTAGTGTTCATTTTGAAAGGACCAAGGCACGTCTGATTCTTTGGAAAACCATTTAGTAGGTTTACTGTAAGGAAAAGGAGGAGGCAAGCATCATTTGTGGTAGGAAAGGCAGCTCCAAGCATATTCGTCATCAAGCATCAGACTCGCATCCTGAAACTTTTCTTTCTTTTTTTAAAAATCTATTATTTATTAGATGATATATAGTTACAATTGAGGGGGAAACATTATCAAATATTCCAGAACAAATGAATATATACTTAGTTATCCAGGGCTGATGCCATGTCATGGATGCCCAGCTTGGGTTCCCCATGTTGCTGTTTCCCCCAGAAGAACAGCTGAGTTAAATGGATATCTCGTGGAGGTCAGACATCACCTTCTGAGATGATTCCCCCATATTTGGTTCCTCCAGTCTCCTAGGTGATTTTCCTAAGCCCTCCCCCCACCCTGTCCCCCAGCCTACACCTCCAAGTATCCTAGGGAGTCGTCTCCCTGTTGCGAAAAGAATCATACAATTTGAAGTTATTATTAGCTTAGCCATCTAACATACTGTTTCCCCATGTATTCTAGCTTCCACAGATGAGAGAAACCATTCGGCCCTTGAGTCTCTGAGATCGGGATACTTCACTTTGCATAATTTTTTCCATCTCCATCCATTTGATTTCAAAAGCCATAATATCGTCTTCTCTAATGGCCGAATAGTATTCCATTGTATATAAGTAACAAGTTTTTGTATCCACTCATCGAGTGAGGGGCATCTGGGTTGGTTCCATAATCTAGCTATAGTAAATTGAGCTGCTAATAACATTGATGAAGCCACATCACTATAATATGCTGATTCTAACTCTTTTGGGAAAATACCCAGGAGTGGGATGGCTGGGTCATAAGGTGGTTCCATCCTTAATTTTTTTAAGGATTCTCCGCACTGCTTTCCATAGTGGCTGAACCAGTTTGCAGTCCCACCAGTAGTGTAACAGTGTTTCTCTTTTCCCACAGCCCCTCCAGCATCTGTTGTTCGAATTTTTCATTTTTGCCACTCTAACAGGAGTGAGGTGGTATCTCATTGAAGTTTTGATTTGCAATTCCCTTACAGCTAACGATGTAGAGCATTTTCTCATATACTTATGTGCTTTCTGGACTTCCACTGGTGAGAAGTTTCATTTAAGATCCGTAGCCCATTTATTGATTGGATTATCTGTGAGTTTGGTGTTTAGTTTCTTTAGTTCTTTGTATATTCTGGATATTAGCTCTCTGTCCGAGATGTAGCAGGCAAAGGTTTTCTCCCATTCTATAGGTTCTCTCTTGATGCTTTGACTAGATCTTTAGCTGTGCAAAGATCTAGATTTTAGTTTTATTGCATCCCATTCATTTATTCTTGACTTTACTGCTTGAGCTGTGGGAGTTTTGTTGAGGAAGGCGCTGCTGAAACTTTTTATTTCAACTCAAAACTTCTACGCAGAGATTGATGAGTAGGGGCCTTTGGGAAGGCAGATGCCTGTCGAGTGACATAAATGAGACAAGTGATCTGTCTCCAGGTGCTGTGAGATGGGCAGGGACTGAATATGCCGAGAGCTCATGCTTCACCTTAAGGGGTGGCTGCAGCTCTGCTCCTGCGAATTGTTTTGAGGTAGAATGTGAGCCCCGTATTGTCTGATGTTCAGATTTTGTGCACGCCTGTAATTCCAGTGACTCAGGAGGCTGAGGCAGGAGGATTGCAAGTTCAAAGCCAGCCTCAGCAACTTAGTGAGGCCCTAAGCAACTTAGCAAGACCCTGTCTCAAAATTTAAAAAAAAAATAAAAAGGGCCGGATACCTCAGTGGCTGAGTACCTCTCGGTTCAATCCCTGATACTCACCCTCACCCCCACACAAAAAAAATCCAGAAGCCCAAATCTGGATTTTAATGGGAATTCTGTAGAAATCTAATTTAAAAAATTAGAAACAAATTTTAAATGTTGTCAGTTAATTCAAATTAAGCACACACACACACACACACCCCATTACTGGTCCAGATACTTTCATTATTTGTGCTATGGGCTTAAATAGCATAGCAGTTCCCCCCGGAGAGTCCTTTATCACATGCCTTGTGTCTTTTTAAAAATTAATTAATTAAAATTTTTTTCTGTACTGAGGATATACCCAGGGTCCTCTATCCCTATGCTACATCCCCAGGCTTTTTTAAACTTTTATTTTGAGACAGGGTCTCGCTAAGTTGCCGAGGCTGGCCTTGAACCTATGATCCTCCTGCCTCAGCCTCCCCAGTTGCTGGGATTATGTGAGTGCCACCACACCAGCTACCTTGTGTTTGGATATTTAACCCTCTTTTCTGGATAGAGGGACACAAGATCTGTGGTTGCAGTCTCTGTCTTGCTCAACACTGGATCCCATGGGGTTGTGATACCTGGCTCGCAGATGGGCTCGGTGAGCCTCTGGGAGGAGAGAGGCCAGAGCACAGCCTCACCCTGGTGGATTGTCCCCTGCCAGGTCCTGTCCTTCTACAGCGTCAGCCAGATGGGCATGCTGCTGGCGGGGGTTGGCACCCAGGCCTTCTACAGCATGGACCGCAAGGACCTCCTGCAGGTTCTGAGAAGCTCCGTCTCGCAGCACCTGTCCGATCTGTCACCTGCCCAGCAGCAAGGTGTCCTCAGCAAGGTGAGAGGACAGATGTCTGCTCCTCAGCCAGGTGGCTCACAGAGGATGTGGTTCTGGGATTTTACAAGTGGGTTTGACTCTGGACCATTCATTTAGGGATGGGATTATCTCACCCATTGGCATACAGAGTAATCTGAACCCAGAAAACACCTGCTCCTGGCAGTCCCACTCCCTTCCTTCCTAGCCGTGGTCATGCTATTATTCTTCCTAGACCCTTAGCTCTCTCCTTAGCCAGTCTGCTCTGGAAAACTTTTCTTAAACCAGTTTTCCTGATCTAATAACATCTTTTAAAATTGGTTTTCCAAGCCTAAAAATGATCCCTGAGTTTCAGAGTGCTTCTGACACTGTCCCGAGGGCTAAAGTCTCATCTTTACACCTTTCTCACTCAGCAGAAGGTCTTCAGGGCGTCTTCTGGGCATCTCGCTCTATCAGACCTGCTGGGTACAATTGCAAAACCTGTTAAGAAACACCTTGCAGACAGCAGTAGCACATATGGTTAGAATAAAGAGTGCATTCCAGCCCAACTTGGGCTTGAATCTCTTACCTGCTTTCCACTAATGATTTCTAAGCCTCAGTTTCCCTACCTGTCAGTGGGGATAATTAATGAAAGTCCCTATTTCATAGAGTTGCGGCAGATGTGATGTGTTTTCTTGCCCATTCAGTAGTGTCCAGCTTTCTCCCAAATCTCAGTGCACCTTTTATAAGATCATTACTCTTTCTTCTCACTTTGGGCAGATGATCGAAGCAGGACACAATGCCTCAGGCATTGTGGAGATACAAGGGACTTTCTTTAAGGAAGTGTCTCTCTTTGATTTACGGAGAGAACCTGGACTCAACTCTTCAATCCTGAAGGAAAAGGAGCTTCGGAGGAGCCAGGTACCGTACTTCACCGTTTAATTGTCGCCACCATATAATTGTCACACCTGTTTTTTTTCAGCCCCCAAATTGGTGTGGATACACTGCAAGCCACACATTCTCAGTGCACTGTGTTGTCAGTGTATTTCCGAAAGCTGATGTGCGGAGCTTGGTCATAGCACCGTGTAGTACTAAGCTCATAAACACGGCAGTACTGTAAACACATCTTGCATGAGTGGTGTTGAGGCTGATGCGAGAGAAACTGCAACCAACGTGAGTGGCGCAGAATCTTCGGACACACGGTGAAAATTTGTAAGTCCATACTCTGCAGCACTAGGGTAAATTTTCTCAAGTGCAAAATCATTTCAATGGCCACATGCAAATCAACACCCACGAATGGGTCATCTTCTTTAATTTTTTCAGGTTGGAAAAGTGTTCATTGATCTGTCACGAAGAAATGATGAGTGCTAATTTGGACTATTCAATTATTTTATTTTGTTTTTATTAGGACATTTAGTTGTACAATCAAAAGTGCTTCCAATGAAACAATATGATATGTACATATTCTGAAAATTAGATTTAATCCCTAGAGTCCCCCTAATTTCCCACCCTCACCCCCCCCCATTCTGTGCATATTAATCTTGCATTAAAGACAGATTAGTAATTAATGATTTTTAAAGTAATACTGGTACAGTTTTCTTAAATAGCTTCCCATAAGGGTCACACCTCACTTTTTTTGCAAAAAAGTCCGCCATCAAATCTGCGACAATTATGTAGTAAAACATGGTATGAATGTGATGCCGGCAGATGGATCCTGGATTTCTGACTGTCTGTCTTGTGGGAGTGTTCTGTAATTTGGCAAAAGCAATTTATTTCTGTGCAATTTAACCCTGGAGGCAGAAGAGTGTAGTGTTAAGAAGTTAGACAAGATCTGAACATGAAATTCTGGATCCCATTTATTTATTAGCTTTGGGGAAACTACTTCTCCCTGCATGGCCTCATGTGCACAATGTGGATGTTTTCTCATAAGGATAGGGGTTACCGGACTCACAGCCCGCAAGCAATGTGCTGTAAATATTAGCAGTTGTTGCATGTATTATTCAGTACCGCTAGCCCTGAGACCACTTGGGGAGGACTGTGCCACTGAGACTGACACACAGCCATGGAACTTTCCCTGACTTCCTGCTCGGTTAGTCCCCCTTCATTTCTTTCACCCCTCAAATGTTTATTGAGCCCCTGCTAACCATGTGCCTGGTGCTGCTCACAGCCTGGGAGGACAGAAGTGAACAAAACGGACTCAACCCCACCCTGTGTTCTGGGGGATCTTGCCCGCGACCTCTCCACTTGGTCGGATGATATTATGGTGACCGGCTACTGTGTTATCAAACCACTTTCAAATTCAGTGGCAGGAGCATTCATTTTATTTTGGAAAATCCATTCTGCCACAGGTATTTCAAGATATTTTTGTCCCAGCAATGAGTTGATGGAATTGTCATTTCCTGAGATGAGGAAGACTGTGGGGAGAACCCCGGAACCTGACCTTATGCTCTGGGAAATCTCTGGGGATGCACACTTAGTGCCTGGAACTTTCCTCCACCCCTGCTTCTTTTGCCTGGGCTTTTTATGAAACTTCAAGGTCCCCAGCTGCCACGTCACAAAAGCCTCATCTAACGCTAGGTTATAATTTACTCTGTTTGGGGAATTATGCTCAAAGTTTCAGAGTCTATAAAATAGACAAATGTCATACTTGATCCTGTCTGCAAGTTAGGTATTCTGTAAAATTACATTCCTTAAAACAGATGACTCCCCTGGGTGCAATGTTTTGCTCTCCTGGAGTGCTCATCCGGGAGGGTTTCAGGGGCCTTCATACTGCCTGCAGGTCTTTATTGATGGCACTTTCTGGCCCATGCTGGTCTATTCATCTGCTTTTGCTTTGGGCTGCCTTGTGTTCAGGGCTAGCAGGTGGGCATGCAAATAAGAGCTCCAGGGAGTCCACCGCTGGCCAGGTCAGTGGCTTCACTATGCACAGGAAGCAAAACTCCAGTCCTCCTATGACTTGCTCCTCATTTGCCCGTTAAAGCATAAAGAATCCCCTGGAGCCGGGCAAAGCACAGATACAGTGGCACACACCTGTAATTCCAGCAACTCGGGAGGCTGAGACAGGAGGATCGCAAGTTCAAAGCCAGCCTTAGCAACTTAGCAAATGCCCTAAGTGACTTGGTGAGATGCTGTCTCAAAATAAAGTATGAAAAAGACTAGGGATGTGGCTCAGTGGTTAAGAGCCCCTGGGTTCAATCACTGGTACAAAAAAGAAAAATCTCCTGGATTGTGACAACACAGACTCTGGAGTGAATCTGACACCAGTTCAAATCCCACAATGGGATCAGAGTGCTGTCACTCTCTCTTCCCTTAGGCCTTGTACCTGTATGAGCAGCTGTCAAAGACAACTGGAAGCCCCGAGGAGCTCCTGAGGTAGGAATGTAGCTCAGTCCAGGGCTGAAGAGCCCACGGGAGCTTCCTGCTGAGGAGCCAGCTTCTCAGGAGGGAGAATTGGGCGGTATCGGTATCGTCTGTAGCCTGTGTCACATGGAACCTGCCTTCTCTTGCTCCTTCTTCTTGTTTTCTAGTGCTGGACAGCTGGTCAAAGGTGTGCCGTGCTCACACATCAATGGCATGAGCTCTGACTCCTTCCTCGCCCATTTCCGGCATTTCGAGAACCACCTCTCTCTGCTTTCACTGGATCAGGTGCCACTGCAGATCTGTTCTGCTTCTGGTTCTCCCCCTCCCCCAGTCACTGGGCACAGGGTGACAGTGGCATCTACAGAGATTTATGCCAAGATTATTCAGGTGCCAACAACGATTCAGTGCCAAATATTGAGCCAAGTTTTCTCCAGTTTCCTTTAAAAAAACTCCAAAAAGGCTCATCTGTATTGCTGGAGTTTCAGCTGGTCGGTTAAATCCATACTCAAGTGTGAACCTTAACATGTGCTCGTAAGGTGTGTGCTTGTGCAACTCGTGGTCACGGCCTCCTGGGACCAGGCAATTCCTCATCTAACCTTTTTGTCTTTTCCAGGGAGAGCCGTGAATGGAAACAATACTCAGTATTTTTTGTTTGTTTATTTGTTTTCATTTTCCAAAAGGTTATGAAGACTCTGTAACCCCTTTGGGAGAATACAGGCAAAAACTGACTTTTCAGCGAAGTTAGTAACAGCTGGCCTTGGGAACAGAGTTTAGGCTTTGATTGCCAACTGTTGGCTGTAGAGGGTCCCGAAAGGGATGGCAAGTACATATATAAGGCTTTGTCTCAACTCTGGCTTTGGGTTTCTGATTTGAATTAAAAACTTCCAAACTGTGAATTCTCTCTCACCAGAATCAGGAAGCACAGAGTTTGATGTATGTATAATCCTTTGAGATCATTTGAGGAATATGCAAAGTTTTAGTGAAGCCCTGGGATGGCCTTAGATTATTTGTTCCACCGGTGCTTCTCAAACACAAGCTTGCATCATTGTTGTCTGGAACACTGGTCAAGTCACAGATGGGGGCGCTGGGGATGTGGCTCAGTAGTGGAGCACTTGTCCAGCTTGCAAGGCCCTTGGTTCCATCTCCAGCTCCACACATACAGAGAAAAGATGGGGGCTTCGTTCCCAGGGTTTCCCACATACCAGGTCTGGGGTGTGGCCTGAGAAGTTGAATTTCCAATGAGTTCCTTGGTGACGACCGTCACACCGTATTAAAAGTCCTTCCCAGACAGGGACACCGCTGAGTAAACAGTTGGAGATTTCAGGAAGACCAACGTGTCAGAGTAGGAAGAGTTGCCCCAGAAAGGTCCTTCTTAGACTCCAGCTCTCAGATCCTTCAAATACCAGTTAGAAAATTTGCTCTTATTATTTACAGTTTTGTTGCAAATTACTTGATGAAATGAAAACAATATAGAGGGAGTAAAATTCCCCCATTTGCCCTGGAGTGGCTTGCAGCAGGGTGTTGTTCTGTCCCCAGGGGACTGTGGCCACCTCTGGAGGCACTTTGGATCCTCACTCCTGAGGAGGTGGAGTTCTACTGGAACATAGTGGGTGGAGGCCAGGGATGCTACTAAACACCCCAGCGTGGGCAGATCAGTCCCCACAGCCAAGAGTTATCTGGTCTGAAATGTTAGTAGTCCAGAGGTTGATCAACCACATGTAGCTACAGGGAAAAAATTGCACATTGCTTTCAAGAGATTTTGTTTTAAGTGTATTAAACATATTTATACGTAATGCAAAAAGCATAAATGAACTTACATTATCCATACTGTTCTTATATGTGTGTGTAAATGTGTATATAGTTGTATTATATATATATGCGCATATGTGCCATACATTGTATGTATATAAAATAGAATTCTACTGTGTGCGCATACCATAATTTATTTAACCTTTTCCCTATTGAGGGACATTGACATTGTGTCTCACTCTCTTGCAGTTTATACACAGAGCCACAAAGAACGTTCTTACACCCCAGTGTTTATTTCCTCCGTTTCTTCATCCATAACGTGGGTGTAGTAGTGGTGCCTACATCATAGGGTGCTCTGCTACCTAAGTGGACATTTATTTTTGGTACTGGGGATTGAACGCAGGTGGGCTTAACCACTAAGTCACAACCCCAGTCCACTGTATTTTGAGAGGGCCTGGCTAAGCTGCTGAGGTTGGTCTTGAACTTGGGATCCTCCTGCCTTAGCCACCACATTAGAACAATGCCCGCCTGCAGAAAGTGCCATCTGTGTTTGCTGTTATTATTACAGGGCTAAATTCCTGAACCACTAATCTTTCAGGTTAATTGTTTGGCATGGAAACACTGGGAAGTTTCCAGGTCATCTATGCCACTTTTCCTCCTGGCTGCACTCCCGTAAGTGAACATGGGCCCCTCTGGCTTAGCCGTAAGAGGGGTGGGGGAATCTGTAAAAATCAGATATGTGGGTGTAAATTCAGGTATGGGTGTTTTTTATTGGGATTTGCGGCTCCTGGGCCAAATTCACCTGTGCCACCATAGTGACAACAGGCAGGGGAAGGCACGAGCACAGGAGAAATGGCGCTCACCCCTGGCTAGGCAGCAGCTTTATAGTCCAGGGTAGAGGAAGGAAGTTGATGGGGATGGCCTCTCAGAGATTGGCTGGTGGATCCATCAATCATCGGGTGTTTGCCAGACATCATTGGAGCTTGTCTGCCAGTGTCTGATTGGTTGTTCTTTTCCCGTGCAAACGTCTGATTGGTTGTTCTTTTCCCATGCAAGCTGCCGGATATCCTGCCCCCAGCCGCCTAACAGGATCACCTGGGCCAGAGTAATTCCTTCCCCCTGGGGTTTCTTGAGGGAGCAGGCAGCACCTCTGAGCCTAGGAGAAGCAGGAAGTAAATTCTGAGCCCCACAGAGATATTTTAGAAGACTCTGTTGCTTTTCTTTTATTTAAAAACCAAATCCAAAGTAACAGGAGCCGGAATAAATGGTGATGAAGCACGTCCCCGGGCTGGCCTCACAGCTCTATCCAGGCCCCAGGGGAATTGGGCCTGATGTGAGCAAAGGGGGCTTCCCACTCCTATTTTTATTTACTTATTCTTGGTCCCACTGAGCCACCGTCCCCAGCTCTTTTTCTATTTTATTTTGAGACAGGGTCTTGCTAAGTTGCTTAAGACCTCACTAAGTTGCTGAGGGTGGCTTTGAACTTGCGATCCTCCTGCTGTGCTCCAGAGCATGTGGACCCTGATTTTGGGGACCAGTGCAGGACAGCCACTGTGCTCCTCCTCTCGTTCTCGCCCTCTCCCTCCAGGGCCCGCTTCCTGGCTTCTGTCCGAGCCTCCCAGTGTGTGCCCTTTCTGATCAGCCTGGGGAAGAGCTCACTGGACTCGCTGGTTTTGGATTCCCACAAAAGGACTTTGGTCCTCCGGAAAGCACAGCAATGCCTGGTAAGAGTCTTCCTGGACCATGCTGTCACCCATGTCCCCCCACCCCTGGCTGGCTGTGGTCATCTTGGGACGATCTTCAAGGAATCTGGCTGGGGTCTCCAGTGGTGACTGGAAGTCTCACTGTGGGTCTCAAAGGTGCGTCTGAGTGAATAGAGCTGCTGGATGGAACAGTCTTGGCCACTGGTTCTGGAGAGTCCTCTCCCAGGGGCTGAACCAGGGGAGGCCACGCAGGAGGACTGGAAACAGCACAGTAGAGTTTGGGTTCTAGACTTGCCTCTGGGGCTTTAGGCCCATCACTTCCCCTTCCTGAACCTCAGTTTCCTCATCTGTAAGCTGGGTATAGTAGTTTTTTTTTTTTTTTTTAAGAGAGAGGGACAGAGAGAGAATCAGTTTTATTTAGTTTTTCATGTGGCTTTCATGCTCTTACTCCTTGTTTTGTACGTGGTGCTGGGGTTTGAACCCGCATCCTCGTGCAAGCCAGGCAGGCACCGTAACTGCTGAGCCACTGCTCCAGCAGCCCTCACGGCTTTCTTGAGGGTCTGAGATGGGCACTGCTTCATTTAATGCAAAGGCCCCAAGGCTCGATTGCCCAGATGCCTGGCAGTTTCTTTATGCTTAAAGAGTGGGCAGCGTTGATGTTGCTGTCTTACAGTTACAGCGAAGATGAAATGGATTAAGATTTGTGGAGGTTAGAACAGTGCCTGGCACATTGAAAGCGCATAATAAATGTTAGATATTTTTGTCATGTTGAGGAAGAGCTTGGAAAGCTTTCAAGTGCCGTGCAAACTTTGGAGCGTGGTTTTCCTGTTATATGCTATCATCATGATGGTGGTCAGACTCTGGAGATGCTCGAGCAGCAGCAGTAACAACAGCTCTCCTCTGCTGAGCGCTCAGGGTGCGCTATGGGGGCTTCTTAGACTCCTGAGTCCTCCCTGGGGCTGCTGGTGGAGATGAGGTCCTGCTCTACCTTTGGAGGCCCATGGCGGGGCAGGTGATTCAATCCTGGAGCCTTTAAGACCTTTGAGGCTGGGAGTGTTTTTAAGGGCTCATGACCTTGAGCCCTGCCGGATTTCCCATTGGTTCCCCTGCTCGGTTTCAGGATGATTCCATTGCTGATGAGTACGCCGTGGACATCGTGGGGAATCTGCTGTGTCATTTGCCAGCGACCATCATTGAAAGAGGAATCTCCGCCAGGGCCTGGGCCTCCGCTCTGCACCGCCTTGGTGATTGCCCAAGCCTCAGCCCTGAGCAGAAGGCTGCAGTGAGGCTCAGGCTGCTGGAGCAGTGCGGGTGAGAGGGGCAGGGGCTGGGTGGCAGGGGTGGGGGCAGCGTGTGCTGGGTGAAGGGACCCTTGACCTTGCCCCTCCTGCCTTGCAACAGAAGTGGTCTCTGGCTTAGGATGAGGTCAGATGCATTATTAGGATAGTTCTGGAAATGTGACAGTTCTTTTGGATTCAGGTTCCCTGTGAAGTGGGAATAGTTATAGCCACTCTGCAGGCTTACATGGTTGTCACCAACTCACCATGGCACATGGAATGGAAAGAGTTTTGAAAAGGTGGCACTTTAAAGTGCAAAGAGTCTCGTGGGGTGTGGTGGCGCATGCCTGCGATCCCAGTGGTGCGTGAGGCTGATGCAGGAGGGTTGCAAGTTCAAAGCCAGCCTCAGCAACTTAGCAAGGCCCTCAGCAACTTAGCGAGACCCTGTCTCAAAATAAAATATAAAAAGGGCTGAGGAATGTGGCTCAGTGGATAAGTGCCCCTCGGTTTAATTCCTGGTGCCAAAAACCAACCAACCAACCAACCAAACAAACAAAAAAAGAGTAAGTTGTTGATATTATGATTTTAGAAACAGATTTTAAGATTACTTTTAGGTCCACAGCAGAATCGAGAGGAAGAAACAGAGATTTCCCACATACCGTGTCCCGCCTTCTGACTTCCCCATTATCAACATCTATCAGAGTGGCCATTTATTACAGCTCATGGACCCACACTGACATCGTTGTCATCAACGCCCCAGCCTATGGTTTACATTAGCTCTTTGTTGGTGCTGAGCATCCTCTGGGCTTGGACTGATGTGTAATGACATTTATTTACCATTATGGTATCAGAGTGTTTTTATCACCCTAAAAATCCTCTGTGCTCTGCCTGTTCCTTCCTTCCTCTCCCCCTGGCCATCACGGGTTGATTTTCCAGGGTGTCATCTGGCCGAATCATACAGGTGGACTTCTTTCACTTAATCACGGCTCCCCGACATCTTTTCCCAGCTTGGCAGCTCGTTTCTTTTCAGCGCTGCGTTATATTCCATTGTCTGGGTGCCCAGTTTATTTATCCATTTGCCCACTGAAGGACATCTTGGTGGCTTCTACAGTTTGGCCGTCATAAATAAAGCTGCTGCAAACATCTGCGTGTGTGTTAATCAGTTTTCAGCTCTTTTGGGGAAATACCAAAGCGTGCAATAGCTGGATCATATTGTTGGAATGTATTTATTTGGGTACGAAAGCACTAAACTATCGTTGAAAGTCGCTGTGGCATTTTGCATTCCCACCGCCAATGAAAGAGAGTTCCTGTTTCTCAACAATATTATTATTATATTTGTTACTGTCATCATCATCATCAAAGAGGCACTGTCACCTCCAGGTAGTGAGGAATCCTGGGAGGAAAACAGAGCTCAGCTTTCTGATGCAGAACTTTCTGAGTTACGTAGGACATTTGAGTAGGACGTAGCCATCGGTCAACGCTGAGATGACAAATACTTTTTGAGTGATTATTGTGTCTTAGACATGGTATGATTAGAGTTTAACAGCATGGACTCAGGAGCCAGAATCTTTGTTAAAATGCTGCTTCTGTCATTCACTGTTCATGTGGTTTGGGAAAACTTCATATTTCTGCAGTTTAATTTTCACATTTGTAGAATGGGGACGGTAATAGACCGCACAAGGTGGTCGTGATGATTGACTGAGTTAATATAGGTAAAGAACTTTCAACAGTGCCAGGCACGTAAGTGCTAAGCATGTGGCCACTGTTTTACTACTAGGACCCGGGGAACAGCTGTTATTAGGATAGGCGTGGTTCGTGCTATCATGAGGCTTATGGTCTAGTAGGATAATACTTTTATCAAAGAAATAGGGGTTGGGACTCTTTGAGAGGTCTTTAGCCTTGGTGCTGGGAGTGGGGACTGTCACTGCTAATTGGGTAGCTCTCCTTACAGGTGTTACCAAAACAGCGTGATGCCCATCACGGTAGACATTTATGTCTATCAGAGAACAATACTAGATTCTGGGTCAGTGCTTTTATCCTGCCAAGTTCAAGAGAAATTTTTTTTTTACTGTAAGAGGAAACTGTTACGTGACCTGTGGGTGTAGCTCAGTGGTAGAGCACTTGCCTAGCATGTGAAAAGCACTGGGTTTAAATCTCCAGCACCATAAGAACAAAAAGAATGGTTACAGTAATTTAAAAGGAACAATGATATCATTACTTTTCTATTGAGGAGGGAGAGGAAGGACACACTGTGATGTAAGTGGTAGAAACTCAATAATTCAATTCAAACTAAAAAATGTAGAAATGTAGTGAGTTTAGAAATGGAATGTAATGAAAAACTCCAGGGGTGGACTTCAGGCACAACTGGATCCAGGGTCTCAATGTTGTCAGAAATCTGTTCCTCCAATTCTTCAGCTTGGCATTCCTTGGTATGGTCTTTATTTTTTTTTCCTTTGGTGACAGGATTCACTTCCAATACCCTCTTTACTGGGAAAGAGAGCTCCTCTGGTAGGTCCATCGAATTTTCAAGGGATGACTTTCATTCATCAGTCTGTATCGCATACCCAATTTTATTTATTTATTTTTTTTGTGAGAGAAGTGGGGCCAGGTGATTGACAGTCTCTCCAGATATTAAAGATGGTCTGTCTTGAAAATCAAGGGCAACAGCCGTCCTCCACAACATGGCTTTTCATTTTACTGCTTATTATCTCTTCTTAGACCTCCTCAGGACTGGACGGCCGAGACTGCAAAGGACTTGGGCCCTTTCCTTGTACTTTTCTCAAGAGATGAATTACGCTCTATTGCCACAAAGGTAACCTTATGCCCCATCTTAAGAAGGTCAAAGGAGTTGGAGGCAGGGCAAATGTGTGGTCAATCATTCTCTGCTGGGTTTGCCGCAGTCTGTGGTTCCGGAAGTTTCCGCTGTTTCCAGTTTCATTCCAAGTTGCCCAGAGTTCAGGGCAAGGGAGTGAAGTAGGAGCTGAATGAACGCTGGGCCTTTCCCGTGGTCCTCCAGGCAGATGTGTGCAGCTGGGAGGTGCCATTTAGCTACCGCTGTGCCATCTGTGCATCTCACGTGCGTGGCCGTTCAGGATCTCACGCCCTTGCACACGCACGTCCACGGTGTGCAATTGCATGCATGCACACATTTGATCCAACTAGATTATTACGGAACACCAGCGTTGGAAATGGCACTGTGGTCGGAGTAACTGTTCAAGATTGCACAGTCCAGGCCAAGAGACGTGCAGGCAAGGGCGAGTCAGCCACCTTTTGCTGCGGAGCAAAGCCTCATGGTCTCACTGGGATGTCACGATAGCGTCTGGTCTGTGGGTCCCTGGTGCCTGTCATGTTCTCCTCACAGTGAAGGTGGGATATTCCAGAAAAGGAAGAAGAAGAGTACGATTGTCCCGAGGGCCCCGGCTGGAAAATGGCCCACTCACTCCTGCCACATTCCAGCCGCCCAGGCCAAGGCAAGTCACATGAGTCCCCCACCCCCCAGCTTGGGCAGGAAGTAGTCTCCTTTCCTGGAGATGGGGACGAGGAAGGAGTGAATGTCCGCCTCACAAAGCACACCCACGCACTCTCACACCTGCATGTGTACGCACACGCCACTCATTGACACGCTTAGCAGTGCTTGAGCACATGTGCATTGCCAGGGTCACGCATGCACAGCTCACATCCCAACATCCAGGCATAGCAAAACCATCTTCCGGGTGTCCAAACACAATCATAAGCAGCGATGCATGAATAGTTTACACTGATCTTGTCTTTAAAAAAAATCAACTGGGCTCGAAGCGGGGGCTCAGCGATTGGAGTGCTTGCCTGGCATGTGCAAGGATGTGGGTTTAAACCTCAGCACCACGTACACAACTATGTGTCGGAGAAACGAAGGCCAGATGGAAAAATAAATAAAACCGATTCTCTCTCTCTCTTTAAAAAAAAAATCAACTTCTGATACTGAAAATGTCCTGTATCAACATGGTGAAATCTCAAAAACAGCAGAGTTAAAAAACCCTGTGTTGCAAAAGAATATGTATAGTGGGATACACGTACATGAGGAAATACGAGCTCAATATTAATTTAAGCACCCGCAAAACAAGCCTATGTGTAAAATAAGTTTAAAAGTGTGTCTGTGAGTGATTAATGCCAACTTCAGAGTCACGATTACTTCTGGGTAAGGAGGGAGCAGAGGGTGAAGGGAGGACCCATCAATTCTACCTGTGATGTCTGATTTCTTAAGTCGAATTGCGAGCACATGGGTGTTCTGTTGCATTATTCTGTATATTTTTTGGGAAATGTTTAATAAAGCAAGCTATACATACTCCTGGTTAAAACTCCCAGTGGTTCCAGAGGCGATGGGATCAAAAGCAAGTCTGTCTCCCACCCCGGACTGCTAACTCCCAGCCTCCCTCCTCAGGGGTAGCCGCTGTTTGCAGTTTCTTCTGCAGCCTTTTGAAAAAAATCCCACCCACGTGCACACACAGCAGGCTCCCTTTGAAAAAGACAAAATGAAAAATACCCGTCCACTGGTCTTTTCTCTGCTACGCATCTTTAACCACCGTCATGCATTGCTTAATGATGGAGATGAGTGTGAGAGAGGCATCCTTAGGTAACTTCGTCGCTGTGCCCACCTCATAGAATGTGCTTTCCCAAACTAAGCTCACTAGCAATGCGGCCCTATCAGTACCATCGTGCTTGTGGGCTGCATTGACCGGAAACATTATTAGGTGGCACTCGGCAGTATGTTTGCCTGACTGGCAGTGTGAGGGTAATGTGTTAGGATGACTATGACATTGCTAGAACCCATTTTTCAGCTCCACGATAATCCTGTGGGACCATTGTTGTATATGTGGTCCATCATTGACCGATAGGTCATGATATGGTGCATGACTGTCCCTTACAGCAGTTGCATACCAGAATCACCCACAGAGAGACTCTAAAATGAACCTATTCATGGTCCCCAATCCAGGTCAACTGACTCAGAATCTCTGGAGGTGGGACCCACATATTTGTGGAATTTACAGGTGATTCTTACCTACTCCTGGCTTCAGCTGTGACTCTAGTAGTGAAGATTAGGACAGAAAGAGGACCTACAGAAGCTGAGATGTTTCTCTTTGAGTAAGCTGGGAAGTGGTGGTGCGTGATGTCGTAAGAGCTTGCTGAATTCTCTGGGTCCCCTCACTGCTGGTCTCTACCCAGAATCCAGAAGTGACCTCCTCTGCCTCCTTTTTAGGATAAGAATAAAGTTAAAGATTTAAAATAGCACCAGACTAAATCAGAGTAGGAACATCCAGATTTTTTGTAGCTATTATCAGGTTGTCCTGGTAATGAGGTACTATTTAACAGTGCGCGTATCTTCTCCCTCCTGGCCAGCATTAAATATTGTCACTTGATTTTATTTATTTACTTATTTATTTTAAAGAGAGAGAGAGAGGGAATCAATTTAATTTAATTTTCATGTGGCTTTTGTTGCTCCGACACTTGGTTGTGTATGTGGTGCTGGGGTTCAAACCTGCGTCCTCGGGTGTTCCAGGCAAGTGTCATAACCACTGAGCCACCGTTCCAGCCCCATTTTATTTTTGATAATCCAGTGGGTGAAAAATGATGTATACTTCTGCTTTGTAGCATGCATTGGTTAACATGGAGGCCGAGTGTTGTTTTGTAGGATTCTTTATATAGACCCTGTTAGTTGGGCTAGAGATTAGATTGATATGAGAAGCTGCTATAAAGAAAAAAACCTGAGGCATTAAGCAGTATTGCAGTTGAAACTCTGATTTAAATAAGGCTAATGTGCTTTATTTATATTTTTTTAAAGAGAGAAGGACAAAGAGAGAGAGAGAGAGAGAGAGAGACAGAGAGAGTCAATTTTTATTTAGTTTTTCACATGGCTTTCGTTGCTCTGACACTTAATTGTGTATGTGGTGCTGGGGTTTGAACCCGTGTACTCTTGCATGCCAGGCAAGTACTATAACCGCTGACCCACTGCTCCAGCTGGCTAATGTGCTTTAATTATTTGTTCTTTTTAACCCACAGTTTCCTGATATCCTTCAGCAAGCAGCTTTCCAGATGGCTGGGACCCCGCTCCCTGACGAGTTTTTGGTGGCTGTCTTTGAATCTGTTAGGAACAGCAGTGATGAGAGTCCCCGCTTTGACCCCACTCCTGGTGAGTGCTTCTTGGGTATCTGATCCTGTGCCAGGGTCCCTGACCTTGAGACACCTCCTTGTCAAGGAGACTGGGTGAAATATTTGCAAAGTACTAGAATGGCAAAAATCCACAGGCCAAGGAACCCACACTTTTGTCAAGTGATTTGAAATCATGTTTCATGCTCCTTTACCCAGGCTAGCAGGTATAAAGGGTGGATGTGTGCAAAATACATTTTAATAGGATCAGCTTGAATGACCAACATGGTTTAGCAGCTAAAAATTGCAGTGGAGGAGCAGTTTGGCTGTATTTGAATCTGTCACTTACTGGCTGTGTGACTTTGTGTAAGCCCTTTAACCTCTCTGTGCCTCGATTTTCATCCTCTGTTAAAGTGAGGATAAAGAAAGCTCTGTAGGGACGAGCCTACCATATGACCCTGCTATTCCACTCCTGGGAATCTTTCCAGGGGATTTAGAATCAGCACATTATAGTGACACAGCAATATCTATGTTCATAGCAGCTCAATTCACTATTGCTAGACTATGGAAACAACACAGATGTCCCTCATTGGATGAGTGGATCCAAAAACTGTGGTACATTTATGCCGTGGAATTTTACACAGCAATTAGAAGCAATAATATTGCAGCCTTTGAAGGTAAATGGATGGTTATGGAAGAGATCATGCCGAGTAAAATCAGCTTAACCCAGAGAACTAATGGTCGATTGTCTCCACTCATCTGTGGAGGTTGGGACTAGACCCTGGCCAGTGAGAAAGTTGGTCTAATATCATGTGTTAAATCCAGATAAGATGTAATGTTATACAACATAATCCTTTTTTAGAGATATTGTGGGAAGGGGAAGGGAGGGATAAGAGGGAAATTGGGGGGGCACTCCTGGGGGTAATTGTAATATCCAGAATCTATACACATTTTATATTATTTTGTTAAAAACTTGTATGGTTGTTCAAAAATAAAAAAATAAAAAAAAAAAGAAAGCTCTGTACCTTATTGGATTATTGTGAAGATGAACAGTTTTAAACCTGGCTGCTCTCTCTGTTCCCCTGGCTTGGCTAGGTCTCGGAGACTAGAAAGGGGCATTGAGGGACACAGTGCTTTATTGCCCCCTTTTGTTTGAGTTAGAGTCTTCCAGACAGTGTGATGGGAGTGAGAGGGGTAAGTGAGAAGCCCATGTGGCTGGAGGAACGGGCCGGTCACCTAGGGCCTGATGAAGGAAACCCCAAGGACTCTGGCTTTTACTTCAGGTGGAGGAATCAGGGGACACCAAGCCAAGCCGGGTCCTGATCTGACTCACGTCCACCTGGGGTGGTCACCTCCCTGTTCTCCTCTCTGTTCCATGAGGTGGGCACCATCACCCTCCCATTTTCTTGATGAGAGAAACTACAGTTTGGAGGGATTAAGGGACTTGGCCAAAGTCACGGAGTTAGTAAATCACAGCTCTTGGACTTGTGCCCAAAGCTGGTGGTGTTCACCACTAGCTTCTACTGCCCTCAAAGCCCAGCAGTCTCCTGGTGCTGTCGGTCACATGACTCTTACTGTGGCCTCTAGGACCCAAAAGCAAGACTTTCCCCGCTCAGGGAGAGGAAGCTGCCACCAGTGCAAAGACGGAGTTTTCTTAGTTGATTCTCAGTATTAATTGCTGCTGTGCTTTTAGTGACTAATTAATTAGCAGAATTACCACTTGGTTTTGTTTGAGTTAATTTGTGTGTGTGTTCATTCTCCAAATATTTGCTGAGCATCTACTATGTGCCAGGTTCTGTTCTAAGTCCTGGACACACAGCTGTGAGTGGACCAAGTCCTGCTGTACCATTCAACCCTTCTGTTCCTAATTCTGTGCTGTCACCCATCCTGGGGCGTCAGGAGGGATGGGTCTGTAGTCTACTCCAGGTGTGCTGTGAGAAAGAGGTTTAGGATCACAAGTGACACCCTTGATCTGGTCTAGTTTGGCCTGTCAATTGGAGCCCGTTGAAGGGAGTAGCCACAGGGTTTGGGACATACCCTGGCCTCAGGTGGTGCTGGGGAGTAGTCAGCATGAGTAGTGGTCAACTGCTAAGACAAAAATCCAAGATTGCTCTGAAAGAGCCTCGAGTTTCCTTCCAGGCTGGACATATTGGGGCCAGGAAGGATAATATCTTATTTGTGCATTAATAGGTTACTGGTTTGTCGAGGTAAAGCTCAACTATTCAAAGACTGGGTCCTCCTATTGCCAAGGAAAATGCACTGGGTACCTTTTGCTTCCTTCCTGGGATTAGAAGGCCACAGCCCCCACTGTGAGTTTTATGGACTGAAAATCACTCTTATTTGTATAGAAAGTCTCCTTTTTCATTACCATGGAAACCTGAATGCTGGGTTGCAAACTCAAATATGTAGGGGGTCAGGTGGTGACATAAATAATGATAATGTCTGGCATTTATTAAATGCCTTCTGTATGCTTGGGACTGTTCTAGGTGCTTTCTACACAATGACACTTTCAGTTTCCTTAACCATCTTACAAAGGGACTTGGTCCCCATTTTATATAAGACAAGGAGAGGGAGTTACAGAGGGGTTAAGTAGCTTTGGACTCTTCACAGCCCTTTCCCTCAGGAGGTGTGATGTCCAGTTGTAATGTTGTGAAGCTCCTCCTTTAGTCTGGTGGGTGTGCAGAACGTTACCATGTCGTTAGCAGGAAATGGCACAAGTGGGGTTCCCACCCGGCCCGGGCCGATCTCTCACCCCTGCGCCATCCTGCCTGGTGGAGACTCTTACCAGTAAGGACACTGACAGACTTTCCTGAAGTTCTCTCCCGTTCTTCCCGTCCTCCCTCATTCCTCAGGTTGCCATGGAGTCCTGGTGCCCTCCTCTGAGGACATCTTTAAGCTGGCTGAAGCCAATGCCCGCTGGGCCCCCGAGGACCTCCTGTGCATGGAAGAGGACACTTTCATCAGGAGCGTGGAGCTGCTGGGGGCGGTCAAAGGGTTCAGACGGCCTCAGCTGTGGACCCTGAAGGAGAAGGCGATTCAGGTAAAACGCCCCTCAGGGAGGAAGCCCCCAAATTCCAGCCCCGCATTTCTACGCCTCGACCCCTCCTGGGGAATTTGCACCTGCATGATCTCATCTGAGAAGAGGGGAAACTTCTAGCTCCTTCCTCTGAGGGCAGTGGCAGAGAATGAACTGAGATGCTGCTTGGCATCTTGTGGATGCTCAGGGGATCAAGTCTGTGTGTGTCCTGACCAAGACTCTTTCCAGGAATTCGTCTGTTCTTCCTCCACCGGGAGAACCCCAACTGTTGCCTGCAGCAGGTTTCCTCAGCTTCTCTTGCAAATTCATCTGCAAACAGCAGAAAGGAGTTAAAAAGAGGGCAGGAAGTAGTTTGCCATCTTTAAAAAATTCCCTTTGAGCCGGACTCAGTGGCACACACCTGTGATCCCAGTAGCTCCCGAGGCTGAGGCAGGAGGGTCACAAGTTCAAAGCCGGCCTCAGCAACTTAGTGAGGGCCTAAGAAATTTAGCAAGATCCTGTCTCAAAATAAAAAAATAAAAAGGACTGGGGGTGTGGCTCAGTGGTTAAGCACTCCTGGGTTCAATCCTCGGTACCCCCAAAAAACAAAACAAAGTTCCCTTTGAATGGCTCATGTGAGCTGTTGTGATATATGAATATCTGGTTAGCCTCATGGAGTTAAGATATCACATTGCTTAAAATTGCATTTAACATTCACCTCTTTATTCAAGAAATTCAAGTTTAGTGTAGAAAAGTCAGAAAATAAAAAAAAAAAAACAAGAAAATCCTTGTACCCTGGAATAAACATGGGTGATATTTGAGCATATTCATCTGAAGATTCCCAGAATTCCACACACACATAAAATATAGTTGTAGATTTCATACTTGTATTTCTTAAGTATCCATGGGGCATTGGTTGCAGGACCTCCCAGAGATACCAAAATCCATGCATGCTCAGGTTCCTTATATAAAATGGCACTGGTTTTGTATACAGCCCATAATACCCAATACAACCACATAGTTGTTATATTGTTTATGGAAGAAGGACAAGAAAAAAAGGTCTGTACACGTTCAAAACAGATGTGATTTTTTTCAGGGCTGGGGATTGGACACAGGACCTCATGCAAGTTAGACTAGTGCTGTACCACTGAACTACTTCCCCAACCCCAGATGTAATTTTCTTTCTTTTTTTTTTTGTTTTGGTACTGGGGATTGAATTCAGGGGTGCTTGACCACTGCTACATCTTAAGTCCTTCTTTAATTCTTTATTTTGAGATGGGATCTTGCTAAGCTGTTGAGGGTCTCATTAAGTTGCTGAGGTTGGCCTTGAACTTGCAATCCTCCTGCCTCAGCCTCCCATTGCTGGGATTACAGGTGTGTGCCACTGTAGTCCTGCTCTTTAGAGTATTTTTGAATCATGGATTGTTGAATCTGCAGATTGCAAAAATTGCAGACACAGAGAACTGATTGTATTTATATATAGATGCTGTAAAAATGGTTCCACACACTATTCAATGACTTGCCTTATTCAACATATCAGAAATATAAATGTATGAATATTTTATATAGCTATATAGTATTTCATTTTATGGCTGGCTCTTTTTATTTAGCTAATTGGTAGGCTTCAAGATTACATTTTTAAAGCCTCAAGATGCTTCTTGGGGCTGGAGTGGGGGCTCAGTGGTTTCGGCGCTTGCCTGGCAAGCACGAGGACCCGGGTTCAAACCCCAGCACCACGTACACAACTAAGTGTTGGAGCAACTTAAGACTATGTGAAAAACTAAATGAAGTTATTTCTCTCTTTCTCTCTCACTGTCCCTCTCTCCTAAAAAAAAAAAGATGCTTCTTTGTAATCTCTTTGGATATTTGTCTCATAATTTTCTCAGGCTCAATTCCCAGAGGAGGAATTTCTTGGTGAAAGAGTATAAATATCTAAAAAGCTTTTGATCCATACAGCCAAATTACCCTCTCAAAATTATGTACAAATGAGGTCATCTTTTACCTCGTGTTTTTATGACATCACGGATGACCTTTCTTTCTATTCTTTGTCAACATGATGAGCCAACATGGTTGCCTTTGATTGCTTGAAATGTGCGTTTCTTGTTTCTTTCTTTTCTTTTTTCTAGAGGGGGGGAGAGAGAATCAATTTTATTTAGTTTTTCATGTGGCTTTCATTGCTCTGATACTTGGTTGTGCATGTGGTGCTGGGGTTTGAACCCACGTCCTTGCACATGCCAGGCAAGTGCCATAACAGCTGAGTCACTGCTCCAGCCCCAAGCTTTCTTTATTCATAATTGAGAATGAACTTCTTCCCATATGTTTAATTCTTTTGTGAATCCTCTATTAATGTCTTTGCCTTTTATTTTTTAAAGAGAGGACAGTGAGAGAGAGAGAGAGAAAGAGAGAATCAATTTTTATTGAGTTCACATGACTTTCACTGCTCTGACACTCAGTTGTATGTGGTGCTGGGGTTTGAACCCGTGTACCTGCACATGCCGGGCAAGCGCTGCAACTACCGAGCCACCGCTCCAGCCCCATTTGTCTTTTTTTTTTTAATGTG
Organism: Aplodontia rufa; assembly: GCA_004027875.1. Lineage (NCBI taxonomy): Eukaryota > Metazoa > Chordata > Mammalia > Rodentia > Aplodontiidae > Aplodontia > Aplodontia rufa. Next base: position 144,439 of record PVKS010000419.1, read on the forward strand.
GTCATTTTTTGGATGATTGATTTATAGGAGATTTACATATTAAAGAGACCCTATATCTATTTAAAATACTGTCTCAGTTTGTTCTGGCTGCTATAAGACAAAATACAGGGTAACTTTTAAAGATAAAACACAGGGTAACTTAATAAAGACAAAACACAGGGTAACTTATAAAGAACAGAAATTTATTTTTCACAGTTCTGGGAGCTGAAAAGTCCAAAACAAAGTAACTAAAAAATTGAGTGTCTGGTGAGGGCTTGTTTCCCATAGATGGCCTTTTTTTTTTCATAGCATCCTCACATAGCGGAACAGGTCTAGATGGTTCTCTGAGGTCCCTTAGAGGGCCATGGAGCCTTCCTAACCTAGTCACCTCCCACAGGTCCCACCTTCGGATGCTGTCATGCTGGGTATTAGCTTTCGACATAGGAGGGTTGCAGGGACCCACAGACCTTAGCAAAAGCTGTCACTACTGGGCAGTTCTATCTGTTTTTTCCCCCTCCATCTAAAGGTTTGGGGCCTGCCTTCCTACTGGAGAGAACATCACATCGCCTCCCTGGGCCGCATTGCTCTGGCTCTTAATGTGAGTGAGTTGGAACAGCTGAATCTCAGCTCCATAGATGCTGTGGCTTCCCTGAGCCATTGGGCAGAGTGGACCCCAGAACAGGTAGGTGGGTGTTGCTTGGTCTTTTAAATATTCTAGTTCTCTGTTAATTTTACTTATTTTCCCTTAGATCCTTGAACATATTTATAGTGTTTATAATAGCTGCTTTCATATCCTTAATGCTGATCCCAAACATCACTGTTATTTCTGAGCCTGTTCCTAGGAACCAGTTGTTCTCCTAGTTATGGGTCATATTTTCTGGCTTATTTGCAAGCCTAGTGATTTATTATTTTTTTGTGTTTTTTTCATTTTTATCGGTGCATATTATTTATACAGAATGGTGGGCTTCATTGTGGTGTATTCATATATACATAAAAACATAATTTGATCAGTTTCCCTGACCAGTACCTCCCTTGCCCTTTCTTCCCCCTGTCCCACAACTATCTTCCTACACCCCAATGGTCTTTCTTCTACTTTCATGGCATCTCTTTTCCCCCTGTTTTTCCCCACTTCCACATAAGAGAGAAAAACACAAGATACTTTCCTCTCTGACTTAGACATTTTGTTCAAAATTATGGTCTCTAGTTCCATCCATTTTCCAGCAGATGACATAATTTGTTTTTCTTTATGGCTGAATAAAACTCCATTGTGTATACAGAGCACGTTTTCTTTATCCATTCATCTGCTGATGGACGCTTAGTCTGGTTCCACACTTGGCTACTGTGAATTGTGCTGCAATAAACATTGGTATGCATGTGTCTCTGAAGCACGCTGACTTTAATTCTTTTGGATAAATACCAAGGAATGGTATAGCTGGATCATAAGGCAGTTTTAGTTTTAGCTTTTTGAGGAGGCACCGTACTGATTTCCCGATTGGCTCTGCTGATTTCCACTTCCAACAGGAGTGCATGAGGGTTTGTATTTCCCCGTACCCTTGCCAGCATCTATTGTTATTTGTACTCTTGGTGATTGTCATTCTAACTGGAGTCAGATGAACCCTCAGTGTAGTTTCAATTTGCATTTCTTTGACCTGCACGCCTAGTAATTTTGACTGGTTGAATTATGAATTTTATGTTGTTGAGTGTTTGATTCAGTTGTATTCCTTTAAAGAGTGTTGGGCTTTGCTTGGGTCTGTGTTTAAATTACTTGCAAGTCAATTTTGTTTCCTTCTGAGCTTCATTACAGCAAGTGCAGAAAGACTTTTGTTCTGGGGTTAATGTTTTCCCATTGCTGAGATCTGATTCATCTACGGACTCTGCCGATATGCCATGTATTTCAAGACCTCTCTACTCTGGCTGGTGGGAATGTGAATTCTCTCCAGCTCCACATGAACCTTAGGAATTGTTCAGCCTGCTGTCTTCTGGTGACTCTTTCCTGGCCTCTGTGGAGTTTCATTCCTTACATGTACAAATCAGGACTCAGCCTCAGTCAGATTTTTGCCAATTTCTAGAACTCTCTGTGTGCATTCCTCTTCTCTGCCCCATGAAGGATAGGTGCTCTGGCTTCTCTGAACTTGGATCTCTCTCTCTTTTGTATAATTATTTATGGAATAATGCAGATTGGCAGTTTTCTGAGGTTGCTTAATATGGGAAGAAAATGTTCTCAGAGTTTGATTTCATTTCCTTTGAGGCTACCTGTGATATTTATACTAGCTTAGAACTGAGCCTGGGCAAAGAAATTGTATCTATAAAAGATGACTTGGACATGCTTTTCTTTAAAAAATATATGGTTAGACATGCATGTTTTATCACGTAATAAATATTTACTGAATAAATGAATGCTAAAGCTTTCTCTTCTTAGAGGGTCAGTGGAAGTGGATTGCTGCTTGTTATGTGTGAAGAGTAACTTGCTGTGTTTGATTTTGTGAATTTTTGACCTTGGATCTTTGTGTCAACTCGGTGGACCTCTGGGCTTGTTTGGGTGCCCGCTCCTGCTCTATAACCTGGAAAGTGCCTGTAAGCATCAAGCGAGGGCAATCTCAGGGCTTGCCTTACTTGTTTTCCTTCTTTTAATATTACCATCCTGTGCTCCCTGTGGTCCAATATCTGAATACAGTTGTTTTGTAGATTTTGTTCAGTTTCCAGTCATTTGTGGTGAGAGGAGAATTCCTGTGGTCGTTAATCCTTCTTGGGCTGAAGAAGACATCTACCCCAGAATTTTAATTGTTTCAACTGGGAGAGATGTGGAGGGCGTCCAATCCACAGGGCTGCTGGAAAGGGAAGTCATGGCTCTTCCACGTCACCCTCCTTCTCAGGCACCTCGCCCTCAGTGGGCATTTTCAGCAAGAGGCTTACATACTTATTAATGAGCAACCTTATAAAAAATGTGACTGTTTTTCATTCATTAAAAAAAATGTCCCACCTTTTACCTCAGTCATGTGAATGGTCAGATCTGGTTAGGGAACGGAATTCCTCGCACCATGACCATGGAAGCTGAGAGTGGGAAGGGGCACATGGAAGGCTCATTAAGTACACCCCACCCAAAGAGGTCCCCATTGAATCCCTGAACTGGTACATTGCCTTGTGGAGCAAAAGGGTCTTTGGAGATGTGATTCATTTAAGGATCATGAGATAGAGAGATCATCCTATCCTGGTGGTCCCAAGGTGGTCACAAGGGTCCTTGTAACAGGGGAGGGAAGCAGAGAGATCTGAGTGGGTTGTGCTGTTGTTTTTGGAGTCAGACGAGGGGGCTGTGAATCAAGGGATACAGGTGGCCTCTAGGAGCTACAAAGGCAAGGAGATGATTTCTCCCTAGAACCCTTAGAAGGAACGCATTCTGCTGATTCATTGTAGGACTTCAGACCTCTAGGGCTGCAAGTGAATAAATGTCATTCTATGTCACTAAGTTGGTGGTAATTTATTTAGTAGCAATAGAAACTAATGGAGAGTCGTTTTTGAAAGGAAAATTGGCGTTAAACAAAGGGACAGTAGGTGCAGGACAGGCAAAAACCAGAGCCTCTCAGGAGCTCTGTGTAATTGGGGTTGTCACATCCTATAACTCTGAGTGGCACCATTTAGATAGAACACGGTGGGAATAGCCTCCACCTGGACTTGGGCAACCTGGAGGTCCTGGTCTGAGGCTTCAAGGAGGTAACAAAGTAGAACATTTTGAACAGTGTCTTGGCGTAGAGGTCAACACATATACTTGGGTCCATTGCTGTTGTCATTATTGTCATTGCCATCATCACATTCCATCCCTCTGGGTTAGTTTCTTTGTTTGCAGGATGAGAGGGTTAAACCCAGCAATCTGAAGTTCCTTCCACTCCAACATTCTGTAAGATTATGATTCTGTGGCTCTAAAACTGGTTTTGACTTGTTCGAGAAGTGCCACATCACATCGCTGATATTAAAATCATTCTATTTGCAGTCTGGGAGAAACAGAAAAATAGATCCAACTTAGAAACTGGAGTCTCTCTTTCCCTTCGCACCAATTTTAATTCCCATGGATGGCAGTGAGATTTATCAATATGTTTGAAGAGGATATGAAAATCTAACATTTGCATATTTCATTTGCAGTCAGTTCCTCAACTTTAGCTCCCAATCAAACCCTAAAATGCCTGTTTCTAGATTAATAGTCAGACCTGGAAGAACTACATTAACAGATAGTGCAGCTTAAAACCAATATAAGGGGAAAAAAACTATTATAGAAGCCAGAGGGATAACAGAGAGATTGAAATCTTACAGCTACTCATTTTTCAGTGGTTAACATTACCTAGAAGTGTTGGTATTAATTGTCCTGGAATCATTACATACACACTGGTCCAGTCATTCAGGGAAATGTATTTTGACTTATCACCTGCAGGCTGAGCTTGCATTTCTGGGTTCCGGTGGCAAAGACAATTTAATACCACATCTTCAAAGTAATTTTATTTGAATTGTACTTTTGCACTACTATTTTAAACGGGCATGCCTGATCCTTGTGGAGCACAAATTGCTAGGAGTCAACTAGTGAAACCTGATTGTGAAGACTTAATAAAAAAATTGAAAAGGTAGTATGAATATCCACTTTGCTCATAGTCAAATAAATATCTTAACTGGCTCTTAGTCTGTACTCTTAGTACAGGCTCTGGAGTCTGACTATCTCGGGTTTGCTCCTAGAACCATTATTTTCTAGCGGTGTGACCTTGGGTTACTTAACCTCTCTGTCTCAGCTGCTCATCTGTGAGAGAGGAATAATATTGATACTTAGCTCAGAGGCCAGGAGTAGATGAGACTGTGTATGCAAAACTGTCCACATACTGCCAGTACTCAGTAAGCATTAAAAAATGTTGGCTATTATTGTTTTAGATGCACATTTCTGTTTGGTCGGAAGCATTTAAGTCTAAGCATGTCTTCAATGAGACACCCCTAAAAGACCCATGAGCTTTGCAATCTCTGAGGATGACTTAATGAAGACGCTGACCAGTCTGATTTGCACAAATAGGGGAAATCTCTGAAACCAGTCTATCACATGAAGGCAGAAAAATGATAGCATTCAAAGGAGCAGATATTGTCTATGATTTCTATAGGTCACTCACTCATCCATTCATTCATTCACTTGTTCATTCATTTACGCAAAAAATATTGTGGTGTGCTTGCCGGGCATGCGCAAGGACCTGGGTTCAAACCCCAGCACCACATACAGAAATAAGTGTCGGAGAAACAAAGCCCAGATAGAAAAAATAAATAAAGTTGATTTTAAACAATATAATTTGGCCAATATCACTCCCCAGCACTTCCCACCTCCTACCCTCTTGTCCCCAAACTACTGATATCCCTTTGATTTTTCTATTATTTATTTATTTTTGAAGGGGGGGGGTGGAGGGAGAGAGAGAGAAAAAGGGAGAGAGAGAGAAGGAAGGAGAGGATCTATTTTATTTAGTTTTCCAGAAACTTTGTTGTGTACGTGGTGCTGGGGTTCGAACTGTGTCCTTGCACATGCCAGGCACACGCTCCAACTGCTGAGCCACTGCTCCAGCCTGTTATTTGTATTCTTGATGACTGTCATTCTAACTGGGGCAAAATGACATCTCAGTGTAGCTTTCTTTCTTTCTTTCTTTTACTGTTAAAGAGAGAATCAACGTTTATTTAATTTTTCATCTGGTCTTTGTTTCTCCAACACTTAGCTGTATATGTGGTGCTGGTGTTCAAACCTGGGTCCTCATGCATGCCAGGCAAGTGCTCCACCACTCCAGCCTCTCAGTGTAGTTTTGATTTGCATTCCCTAACTGCTAATGATATTGAACATTTTTAAAAAATATATTTGTCAGCCATTTGTATCTCTTCTTTTGAAAAGTATCTGCTTAATTCCTTTGGCCATTTATTAACTGGGTTATTTTGATTTTTTGGTGTGAATTTTTTGAGTTCTTTTATGTTCTAGACATTAATCTTCTGTCAGAAGAGCAGCTCCTGTTCTGTGAGTTCTCTCTTTGCATTCCTAATTGTTTCTTTTGCTTTGCAGAAGCTTTTTAATTTGATGCCATGGTACTTATTAACTCTCGGCATTATTTTCTGAGTTTTAGGGGTTCTACTGAGAAAGTTGTTGCCTGTACCTATATGCTGGAGTGTTGACCCTGCATTTTCTTTTAGGAGTTGCATAGTTTCTGATCTAATTCCTGGGTTTTTGGTTCACTTTGAGTTGATTTCTGTACGGGGAGAGATAGGGTCTAGTTTCATTCTTCTCCATATGGATAACCCGTTTTTCCAGCACCATTTGTTAGAAGTCTTTTTTCTCTAATGTATGTTTTTGACACCTTTGTCAAGGATCAGATGACTGTAGTTGTGTGGGTTTGTCTCTGTGCAGAAGGTGATATTTAAATTGGGCTCAAACATAAAAGAATGGCTTGGTTCACAGTTGGGAATGCAGAAGTGTATTTCAGATGAAGGATTTAAAAATGTTTTTTTTGTATTGGGGATTGAACCCATTGAGCTAATCCCTAGCCACTTTTTGTTTCTTATTTTGAGACAGGGTCTCACTAAGTTGCTTAAGGCCCTGTTAAATTGCTGAGGCTGGCCTTGAACTGGTGATCCTCCTGCCTCAGCCTCGTGACTTGCTGGGATTACAGGCATAATTACAGCCCCAGAAAGGGGCTGGTTGAGCAAAGACAGAGGCAGGAGACTATCAGGTTTTATTAGAAAGTTGTGGAAACAGATGCCGGAAATATTTGGATTCCAATGCAGAAGAACTTGAATGTCAAAACTATCTGAAGATCATAAGAGTTTATGAAGTAGATAACCCAGCAAACATTTCTTATTTTTTATAGGCTAAATCCATTCTGCAAGGGTTTCTGGAGGATTCAGGCTATGGTATCCAGGATCTGAAGAGCTTTCATTTAGTAGGGCTTGGTGCCATCCTGTGTTCTATGAACATCACTGAAATCCCACTTATAAAGGTCTCAGAATTCAGGTAACCAAAATACTAGTGTGAAAAATGACAAATGATCCATCCATCCACCCACCCACCCACCCATCCATCCATCTGTCCACCCATCCATCCATCTACCCATCCACCCACCTATCCATCCACACATCCATACACCCATCCATACACCCATCCAGATGTTCTCTACTTTGCAAAGCTTTTCCCCTTTCTGAATTAACATAGGAAGTGGGGTTATCTGAGTCCTCTCTCAGGGCTGAGCCTATTTACTTTCTACATAGTATTTTCTGATGGGGGAGTTCCGCATACTTGCATTATATCCCTTTAACCAGGGTGGTGGTGGCCAGAATTGGGACCCTGCTCTGCAGCACCCATGTCTTGACTGAATTTAAGAGAAAGGCAGAAGTTGTGTTTGGGGGTCCCACCGAGTGGACCAGTGCTGTCTTACAGGAGCTTGGGACTATTGCAGGTAAGAGGCTCCTTGAGCATAACTTTCTCTTTTCAAACTGAAATCTGGAACTAAAATAAAATGAAGCAAAATAAAATAATAAATCTTGGCCACTTATAGTAAAAATCAGTGGAATTACAGTAGAACCTAGATTTCACGGTTTGGTGTTGCAGAGGGTAGTATCTGAAAATTTGGTTTTTAAACAAGGTCTCCTGGCAATTCCTGTGCAAACCACAGTTTGAAAAAACACTGGTATAGAATGTGATTTAATTGGTCCCTAAACAGATTTATACACAATCTTAAAATGTGTAAGTTGAAGCTCCTTCAGGGCATACATTTCACTATAGGAGGCCAATCAGGGCTAATGTGACCCACATATTTTTCCTAGTTGATTAAGGAACTTGAGTCCCCAGCGTGATTTTCCAGTCCCTTTGTCAGGAATGATGCTTGCCTGGAATGTGCAGATCTGTACATTATGCAGTGCCATTAATAAAACAAGTGGAGTTCTGATGGCTTGAACTAAACCCTTGTGATTCCTTTCTCTCCCCAGCTGGATTAACTAAGGCAGAGCTCCGAATGCTCAACAAGGAATTGATGCCGTATTTCCAGCCATCAGCGATAAAGTGCTTTCCTGATGAGATATTCAAAGTAGGTGCTCAGTTCTGCAGGGAGAGATGAGAGCTTGACCCCATTTGGGATCACACAGGGAGATAGGTGATAGGCCTTGGGTTCTTGAGGTGTGGAACCAGGCTTCTGCTGCCAGGACCAGAGGAGATCTGAATGCCAAAATGGATTATTTTTAGTTGTCTTTTGAAAAATCTTTCTTAAACGTTTAATTTATGTTTTGATTATACTTATTTTTATGGCCACCTTCTCTCCCAGCAAGTGATACTAATTTTCTATTATGATGGTGTGACAAGTTTATAAAACCTTCTTCAAAACAGTTGGGCACAGATATATTTTAGCATTTGGAATTTTTCAGATTCTAGGAAGATCATTATGTGCATGTACGGAATATGCCTGATACTCCCAGCAGCATCAGAGGAAGCACTAGTAGGCAAAGATATTAATAGCACAATAATATTTTTGTGAGAAAATAGGTGACAAGTCACACCAATTGGAATAAATAGAAACTGTAAACAGCCTCACATCAAGTTTTACTAGTAAATAAGTTTATCATAAGCTTTGGAAACTTTCAGTTTTGAGATGTTTTTGAACTTTAGATTTGCAGATGAGGGATTGTGGAGCTAGATAACATTTCCCTTTGAAATAAGTTTAAGTAAAAATCTTTTAGTTTATTTAAAGAAATCCATAATAAGATAGAAGATGAATTGCTATGGAAAAAAAAATCAAGAGAGTGTGATTAGATCAGCTGAAGTAAGGGAAGCTGGGTGTCCCGTGAGAGCTCCTTCTTCCTGACCACGTGCAAGGTTAAGTGTTTGGTGTGGACCAATTGCGCTGGTGAGGAGGGAGGGACCTTGGTACTCTTCCTTGCTGGGTAGTGTGGGCACTCCTGGATAAGGTACACAAATCAGGCTGGATGCATTCTCAAGACCCCCAGCTGACCCAGGACCACTTCAGCACTGCGGACAGCTCACAGCACAGAGCAGGCGCAGTACCTATTGGGGGAAATACCATCCTTTTAGCCCAGAAAGTGGATTGCTTCTTCCCCCTCTGGGATACTCTGCATGGGAGAGGTGGCTTGGCCTATTTTTTTCCCCCTTGGTACCAGGGACTGAACCTAGATGTGCTCAACCACTGAGCCACACCTCCAGCCCTTTTATTTTTTAATTTTGAGATGGGGTCTTGCCAAGTTGCTTAGGGCCTCTCTACGTTGCTGAGGCTGGCTTTGAACTTGCAATCCTTCTGCCTCAGCCTTCACAGCCACCAGGATTATAGGCATGTACGACCACAGCTGGGGGTCCTGGTGTTTTGCTAAGCCCTTTCTCCTGGCCTTGTTTGGACAGCAGTTGTGGCTGCTTCCCTGTTTATGTCTTTATCTATTTCAGAAATCCCTGTTAACCACCTGCCGTTTCCAGGTTAGGTATACCTGGGATCTGGAGACTCACTGGTGAAGGAGTTATAAAACAGTGTCTTCAGGGGCCAGAAAAGTGACATTAAGAGCACAGTAGGCAGGGTGGGGACCAATGCAAATTGTGGAGCCCTGTCTAGACGGGGTGGCTGCTTCTCCTCTCGGGCACATTAGTGCAGTGTGGCCACGTGGACCCACGATTGCTGGATCTTGCTTTTCTTTTTCTTTTTTTAGAAGCAGCCTGAAATCTTCATTTGCATGTGAAATCTCCTGATAATGAAATGTTGGCAGCCGATTTGAATTTATTTTTGAAAAACAGTAGGCCTAGAGATTCAATCTGTCCCATGGGTCACAAGTCAGCAGCTTTGGAAAAATAGATAATTTTTGTAATACAGTCTCTGTGTTAATGGTAAACGTAAGCCAGATGAGCACCTACATGTGTGTGCGTGCGTGTACGCTTGTAGTGAGGAGGTGGGAGGTGGTGCTGAGTCTTGGAGGACAGGTAAGCTAGGTGGAGAGGAAAGAGCAACATTCCAGACAGGAGGGAGTGCGTGAAGCCCTGCTTCCCCCAGGGAGCTGTGAGTATGGATGCTCATTTTCCGGCAGTGAAGAACACCAGGAGCGTGGCTAGAAAGGTGGCAGGACCCAGTGATTGAGGTACATCCAGGAGTGGAAGAAGGCTCTAAGCAGAGGAATATGATTCTAAGGCAGCATCTCCCTAGGTAGGAGAGAGGAAGGTGACCAAGAGGAGGGGATGAGGGAGCAGAGCCATAAGAATTCCCAGATCCTTTGGGGCCCTAAAAAAATAAGCAGGATGATGTTAGAGGTCCTTTCACAAAAGCAGAATCCTGTCACCCCAGTTCATTGCAGCCCCGCTAGCACAGGCTAGTGACCTCAGAAAATATTTTGTTCAGAGTTCTTAAAGATTCAGGGTGCCAGCAGGATTTTCTCCTTCTTGTCTATGGCCATACCACCAACAGATTGCCACGGGTTCCCTTCTCTGATCCCTAACAGGACTCATCATATGGTATTTAGGCTGTCATGGCAAAGATCAGAACTGGCACAGAAACAAGTTCTCTGAGTCATTCCATAGCTAGCCCCAAAGTCCAGAGAGGCTATGTAACTTGCCCAAGGTCACACAGCTAATATGAGGCAGAGCAGGGGCTCAGATTCAGTCCTTTTGCATTCAGGTCTGTGATTTCTTTCCTACATTGGTGTTTCTTCAGGTAGAGGAATCATTGGGAAACTATCTTCATTGTGTTAAACAACATTGTCACACAGTGAGAAAATCACGACTCCCTTTCCAATTCTCCTTTAATTCTTCTGAGTCCTTCAAAGAGGACGACTAACTTTGGAGCCTGAACGTCTTTAACACCCCTAGAACACTTTTTAATTTCCCCACTATCTCGTTTTTAAGAGCCTGGGTTTCAGACATTGTTGGCCAACAATCTAGATGAAATTACAATGTTGTTTTCTGTTGGTTTCTATTTAATGTTTGCTTATGGCAATTCTACTGATCTTCTGTTTTTGGAAATTTCTTTAATGCAATTATCTGCTTAGTGAAAGCCATCTTACAGAAGTGCGCGAAAGGTACATGGCTGTGTCAAAGTTGTGCAGACTCTGGGAAGATGACCGAGGTGTGGGAAATCTGGGGAGGGCTCTTCTGAGGCCTCTGCCGCTTTCCCTCCCGCAGGAGCTGTCGGCCGAGCAGATCGCCTGCTTGGGCGCGGAGAACGCGGCTGCGGTGACCCCCGCCCAGCGCCGGCAGCTCGGCGCGTCACAGCTGCAGAGCCTCCAGCGGGCACTAGATGGCGCCAAGACCCACTCCTGGCAGGACGCACCCGCGAGCGCCAGCCCCACAGGGACCTCTGCCGCGGGTTCCCCTGCAGGTGAGTAGAGCCCCGCCAGCGACCCATCTTAGTCCCCTTCCCCGTCCAGTGGTCAATGTTGCAGGACCCGGGGCGGACGGTTCCCAAGATTCAGGGCGGGGATTTTAACAGTCATTGCAGATCTGTGCTCAGAGATAAATCAAGGTGCTTTTCAAGCTTCCCCAAAAGGATTCTAGCAGCATTTTGAAATCACCGGGGGACGCTTATTACACTTCCAATTCCCCAGATTGTATTCGGAATCCGTCGAATCAGACTCTCTCAGGACTACGCAGGTTTCTGTGGTTCCTTTGCATCCTTCTTCCTCTCTGTCCAGAATTAATTCAACTAATATGTGTTGGGCGCCTTCTGTGATCCAAATACGGTGGGGGCTGGAAATACTGTGCGCAGTAAGAAAGATAAGGCGCTTTTGTAAATGAAGAGGATGATCTCACATCTGAGGGAAGGAAATAAGCAGGGGGAGGTGACAGTGACCAAGGACTGGACAAGATAGAGCCCAGAACACAGGGAGTGGCATTCCACCTGGGATATGGCCTCCTGCCCCTTTCCTGTCCTTCCTTACTTCCTCCCCACCCCGCCTTGTTGGCTCCTTCTGTCCCTAGCAGCAGTCTTTGCTCTAGGCATGCGCTACACGTGGTGAGACAGCTTGGAGCAAGCATCCCTTGCCCTCATTCAGCTCAGTGGAGTCTGGGGGTGAAGGTGTCCATAACCAGGCCACCTTGAGGAGGATGGTGGAGACCACAGACTGGGAGGAAATGTACCTGGATAGGCCTGGGGGAAGGGTGAAGGCTCTCGGAATCCTCTTGAGATCCATGATGTCCCAGTGGAGGCAGAACATGAGGATAAGCTGGACTTTGCATCCCAGGCAGAGGCAAGAGCATGCGCAGACGCCACAGAGGAAAGACCTAGGCTTAACTTTCCCTTTGCCCTCCTTCCTGCCTTTTCCTTCAGCCATCGCTGTCAACAACCCCCATCTCCATGCCCCTCCTTCCACTGGGGATGGTGAATTGGGGGAACCCCAATTTCAGCAGCCACAGGTGTCCAAAGGTGGCACTTACAAACAGGGGCCAGGCCCTTCCATGTATTATTATTTTAAGTAAACTTTTCATTGAAATATAACTAAAATTATTATAATTAAAATAATGAAAATTATTTTAAAACATTATGGCAATTTGAATGAATAGATAATATACACAATAGATAATGTACATGTTCAAACACATAAGGTCTGAAAAATTATGTAATGAAACCTCTCCCCAGTCACTCAGTTCTCTTCCCAAGAGACGAGTCTCTAGTGTATTTGTCCAGAGACACTCTATGCATATACAAGCAAATAAGATATAGATCATCTCTGCACTTTTACAAGGGATTATTACACACCTTGTTCTCTATCCTGTAGTTTTCAACTAACAGTATACTTGGGGACAGTCCCATAACCATATACAGGACTTGTGCAATTGTTGGTTTTCTGGCTTCGTTATAAGAGTATCTAGTTAAATCTCTACCTTTGGGTGTTTCAGTTGTTTCTTTTCTTTTTTCTTTTTTGCTGCTAGAAATAATGTTGCATTGTGTAATTTACATATAGTTCTTGTATAATTTGCATCTGTTCAAGTATGTCTAGGATAAACTCTTCAAAGTGGGATTGCTGGGTTGGAAGGTGTGTGCATTTGCAATTTGATAGGTGTTGTCAAATCCCGTGCAGAGTTAGGCACCAGTTCAGTTTCCCCTTGAACCAGCACTGTCAGAAAATAACTGGGCCACAGGGCTGGAGCTGTGGCTTAGGGGTTGCCATGCTTGCCAGGTATGCACTAGGACGTGGGTTCGAACCCCAGCACCAAGAACACAGTGAAAGCCACATGAAAAACTAAATAAAATCGATTTTCTCTCTCACTGTCCCTCTCTTAAAAAAAAAAAAAAAAAGAAAGGAAGAAAGAAAGAAAGAAAGGAAACAACCAGGGAAAGATCCTAGATATCTTCTTCATTCATCCATAGGCCTGAGCAAGAGCTGCCATTGGGCGAACCCTTCCTGTGGGCCAAGCCCTTCATCTCTTATCTCCTAAACTTGCATCTGGGAGTGATATTTAAAACACAAATTCTTAAGCCTCCTACCAGACTTGCTGAATCAGAATCTCTAGGGGAGCAGCCTGGCATTTGCATTTTTAACAGGCTTCCCAGGTGACTGTAAAGATTAGGGCAGATCTGGTAAGTGCTGAGTCACACGATCTCATTTAATTCATTCGACTTGTTTCCTTTTCTTCCCCTTTGGAGTCATTATTCCCATTTAAGAGATGAACAAATAGAGCTTCAGAGTTAAGAGGTCCCAAGAGAGACTCAAGGGAGCTGGGCATGATGCTTCCACCCTCTGGGGCTGAGCGGACCTCATGCACTCTCCTGTCTTGTGTTTGCTTTCAGGAGCACCCATCTGGTGGGGTCTTGGGCTTGGCTGCCCCCTGCTGCTTCTAATGACCTACCCCCTGTGATGAGTGGCCTGAGCACTGTGCCTGTTGGTGTCCCAAGCAGCTGGCTAAGGCATGTAGACAGAGGATGCTTCAGACTATAGAAGACCCTTACCTGGATTCAGAGCCTCAACTAGGGCAGAGAGATCTGGACCCTTGACGTACAAAAGGCACCAAAAGGAAAAAATATACCTGACAATGGTCCTGCAACTTTGGAGCCAGCCTGTCTTCTCTGCAGGGTGCCCTTCTCTGTCCAGTTTTAGCCTCTTGTTTTCTGGCTTGGAGGTAGAGAAGCCAGGGCAGGGAAGGGTTGGGTTTTCTGTTTACAGCATGAAGATCTTACATACATGCTACTGCCCTCTCTTCTGAGAGAGAGAGAGAGAGAGAGAGACACGGGTGCAGGAAAGGGAACTCTCTTAGCCAGCGCCTGATCTGGCTTCTACTCCTGTTTAATTTCACTTCCTCGGAGCTACAGTCTGCATTGGATTTCTTCTCTGATACTTAGCAGAGCTGAAATAAATGAATCCCTCAATAGAAGCCAATATTCCTGCTGATCGCTGGGACTAATTGATGTTTTGGTGGGCATTGCATTGCTTAGAAATTAAAACATTTAACATGGCTCAACGTTAAATCAATTTTTAAATACAATTTCCAGGTACCTTCTATTTCCTTGGGAATCAGTTCTATGGATGACTGTGGAGTTATCAGTTAAACTTTCAAAATACTCTTCCTTTTTGGAGGGGGGTATGAATGTGTTATCTTTCTGGTGTTCAGTTGCTCTGTGCTTCAGGGAATGGCTTAAAATAAAAAAAATATATATTGGATAAATTAGTTGCCATTGTGATTATGGTACAACCCAGTAAATTCAGCCCTCTGGTTCTATTCTTCTGGGATGAAGTTACTTCTGGAAATTGCTAGAATGCCCTTGACCTTGGGACAGGAAGTCAGAGCTCAGGAAAGGGGGCCTATGTGGTGTTTCGCACCCACCTGGGGCTACACCTTCTCAGGGGCAGCAATCACAGCCGCCTGGCATGACATCCTCAGGTGGTAAATTGGGCACCCTGGGTTCTCTCAGTTGCACATCCGCAGGTCGACATCTCATCTGGAGATGGAAAGCCTGTGAGAGTTTCCAAAAATCCGTGGTGTTCCATAAGAGGTGGGTGGATTTTCACAAAGCAGCACCGGTAGGTGTTGTAGAGACTGGCGGATTTGCGGAGATGTCCCCTGTGGTTATTACAGAAAATGAAAAGACTGCAGCATGGAAGGGGCAGCCCTAGAGGTGCCATTTAGGGTCTGATTTCTTTTGTTTTCATCCTGGCAGGGAAGTGGCAGCAAGTGTTACTTCCCAAGCACAGATCATTCATCCTGCTCCAAACAATAGCAGCCCCCAGTTCTGCTGGGCTGGACCAGCTGCTCGGCAAAGGATGCTGGGTGAGAATGTTCCGTGCACAGTCCCATCTTTTGGCACTCACTTAGTGTTTCCGCTTTCTGTGGCCTTCGATCATCCTGGATAACCAAAAGCAAACACTAACAACAGTTCTCCTTGGAATCAGACTTCACAATGAGAGTGTCATGGCTTTTGTGTCTCATGTCCTCTTGTGACATTTGTTTCTGATCCACTTCCTGGTCATCCCTCCATCTGGACTGATAGCGATGGCTCCGGCTGTGTCAGACTGATCCAAGGCTGCACCATTGGCCTTTCGTCATTAGCACACCCCTGCCAGGTAGGTGCTGTGACAATGCCCCTTTTCCAGATAAGGGGTCTAAGCCCCAGATGTAGGCCTCCCACATAGTGGGGATTTGAATTCTGACTTCTTTATCTGTGCACTGTGCTGCCTCGTGGACCTTTAACTTCTCTAATAAGGCAGATCAGAGAGAGATTCTGTAAATCCCTTCACCTCCTCCTCTGGCAGGAGGCCAGTCTGCCTCGCAGCACATATAATTGGTGATCGCCTCAGGCAGGAAGACAAATCTAGCTCATGCCCTGCAGGACCCCCAGGGTCTCAGGCTAAAATGCTTAGTCCCTTGCATACAGGACGGTGGCAGGTCACGCGGGCAGGTGCCGTCCGTTCACCTCTCAATGTCAGCCTTTCTGATGGCTTCCCAGCCTCCATCTTCCACTGGTTGCAGGGAGGAATCAGGGACATCTGCAGGCAGGTCACAGTGTGCTGCTGCCCATGATTCTCCCAGGCCCTGTGCCCTGATGGTTACTGAACATTCTGAATGTCACCCCAGCTAGATCCCTTTGTAGAAGCCCCACCTTTAGGCCCACTCTGAATGCTGAGCCTGGCTTGGTGGGGCTGGAAGTCTTCCTGCAACTTCAACCTGACCCCAGTGAACCGCAAATTCAGTTATTCTCTCTAGTCCTGGTATCCAGGGGTTCAGCCACTGCTGCTGGTGACGCACTGTATTGCCAAAGAAAAGGTTGCCGTGTTTGTGTGTGTGTGCATGTGCTTGCGTTTACCTGGCTTTGATGAAGCAATGCTGCCCCGGAAGAGTTGTAACTTAATATTAAATGTGCGGCCTTTGACCTTAACAGTGCTTCACTAGCTCTTTATTTTTTCAGTACTGGGGATTGAACCTGGGGTGCTCTGTACCATTGGGCTATGTCCCCAGCCCTTTTCATTTTTCTCTTGGGACAGGATCTCTGTGAGCTGCCCAGATTAGCCTTCACCTTTTGATCCTCCTGCTTCAGCCTCCTGAATTGCTGGGATTAAGGTGAGGGCCACCATGCTTTCTTTGCTCCGCCCTTGTTTTTTTGGGGGGGCTTTAAAATGTCTCTATTGTCTTCCTCTCATCTTATGAATATATATAGAAGTCTCAGATATATGGGATGTAGGTCCTGAAACTTGAACACTGCAGAGTTCCCAGGCTACGCAGTGTCCAGTTGGGACATCTGAGCTGTGTGTATCCTGCCTCAAGCCTGAATTAAGTTCGCTCTCCACTAATCCATGTAGGATGTCCAGTGATCCTGAGATTTCTTCAGTCCCTCCGGGCAGTTCATTTTATACTCTTCTGCCTTCACTGCCCTAGTTACTGATTTTTTTTTTTTTGGAAAAGGCTGCACGCTTGTCCGATCCACGGGGACATCTGTAACTCGCCAGCAAGTGAAGTCTTTATTTACCTTCTCTTCTTTCTTGGCCTTTTTATGAGCCCTACAAAGTAGTTGCTGATAAGATTCTAGGTGGAAAGATGAGCAAGTGAAAAGTTCCAGAGGCCGGATCAAGGTTACCTTTGGGGACCTTGGAGAGGGAATGGGGCGTGGTGGGGGATGGCCAGGCGGTGGGTCGGATTGGCAGGTCTATGGGCATCACGGGGCTTTGTCTTGTGGCTCTGAATGAGATGAACGTGGGAAGAGGTGGAATGCACATGGGGTCTTTGCTTTGCAGTTTTATTCCCACGACACCAAGGCAAACTCAGCGAAAACAAGCGCGTGTGAGAATTCCTCTGGTTCTGTCTGCCCTTCTCCATATGCTGCCGTCCCTTAGCTTCCATCCTGTTGCCTCCTTGAAAAGGTCGTATTTCAGTTTGATGAACACTGTCCTAGAAGATTTGATTTGGTTTTTTACTTCCTGGCTCCTTCCTGTATCCTAAATATAGGGAAGGAAAAAAGCTCCTGTGTTGGAGATTTGGTCCCCAGCTGATAGTGCTTTTGGGAGTGGCGGAGGCTGGGTTCACTGGCAGCACGTTCTTGAAGGAGCTCTTAGGATGCTGTCCCTTTCCTCTCTCTCTCTCTGCTTCCCAGCCACCAGGAGGTGGCAGCTTTGCCCAATCGTGTGCTCCCCGCCATGATGTTCTGCCTTGCCGCAGGGCCAAGGGACCATGGTTTGACACCTCTGCAACCATGAGGCAAAGAGAACTCTTTCTCCTTGTAAGTGCATTTTGTCACAGCAATTGAAAGCTGACAAACAGGACTTGAATCCTCCCAAGCCCGTGGCCAGGGACCATCGTGAAGACTTTCATTTTAAAAGCTATTTTGTGTTTCTCCAGGTGGGTTTTGAATTCTAGCATGAGTGTCTAAATCTGCTCATTCCCAGGACAATTTCTATGACTTCTGCCCTTTTAACAGGCTTGTATCAACCCTGCCTGGCCTTTTGTTTATGCTTTGGATACTTCCTGCCTTACTTCCAAATCTACACTCTTCTCAGCTCCACTCTGCCCAGAGACTGATTAAATTACTTTGCCTCTGGCTTCCAGCTGGGGTTGGCAGTGGGGACCCAGCAGGATGTTGGAGGAAGGAAGGAGAAGTCAGGACATTTATGCCTCTGGCTCTCTTCCTGCCAGACTAAGGGTTGGCAGCGACTCAGTGTCTCCTTGAAGGCTTCCACCCTCATTGGGTGGCTTCTTCTTACAACCAAGTGGCCTCCGGACTCCAGGAATCTCTCTCCTTACTTCCCTTTCACACCTAGTGGTTGGAATTGATATTCCTTATTTCTCTTAACTCTTCCCAAACTTCTGCATATAGTCTGTTCCCTAAAAGATTCTCAATTACCTACTTTGATTATACCATCCATTCTTGCCAAGACCTGAATTCTCTGTTTTACACATACATTTTCAAAGAACATACCCTTAAGGGCTATATGGAGAATCCCTTAGAAATTTCCCCAATATCCCTTTGATTTGCAGTGGTAGCCCACTGTAGCATAGGCCGAGTCAGGTCGATTAAGCCTATTTGATCAAGTCTGTCATTGACATCATGACGATGCCTACCTCTTCTGGAGTGGGACCAGCCAGGTACTGCCTTTGTCCTTAGGAATCTGGGCGCAGTTCTCAAGTTAATCTGGGTGTCAGATAAGACTATCCAGCCAGTGAGGAGGCCCTCATTCCAAGGAAAATCAAAACCCTCACCAGGTTTTCTGCAAATTGCTGCCTCTGGGCTCCTCCTAATTGCATGTCATTTAGGTCCCTCATTGTCCTAGGTACGATCCTCTCAATTTATCCACACAGAAGCACTAGTGGGTAGCAGGCAGCCTCTAAGATGGCCCCAAATGAGTCCTTCCTCCTGGTATTCATATCTTTGTGTAACTTGTTCCCCTGTGTATTGACTAGAACTAGTGACTTGCTTTTAATCAGTAGAATATTGCAAAAGTAATGGGATGTCACTTCTGCGAGTAGGTTACTAAAGACGGTCTTGCCCTCCCGTTTGCTTGCTCTAATAAATCATACTGGGAGGTACCCAGTGGAGAGGCCCTCATGACAAGTGTTTGAGGGTAGCCTCTGGCATCACCTTGTGAGAAACTGAATCCTGCCAATGGTAACATGAGCAGTCTCAGAAGTGGATCATTCCCAGTTGAACCTTAAGATGAAACCTAGCTGACCCTACCTCAGCAACCCTGGGAGACCCTTCCTACAGAGGACCTGGCTAACCCATGTTCAGAGTCTTGACCCACATCATAAGTTTTGGGATAATTTGTTATGTAGCCACAGACAGCTAATACAGCTGTGTAGATTTGACCTGTGATTCCAAAGGGGAGACAAAAGTCTCTGGAATTTACATCGCACCTCACAACAAATAAGCAATGAACCAACCCACGAGGCATTTCTGTCCACCCTCAGCTCTTTCAATGAGAAGAAGTCTTTTCTCTTGCTCTTTTTCTCTCTCAAAATCAGTCTTCAGTTTTTCCATGCTTGGCTTCTTAGGATTTTCAATTCTTTATCCATTTGACAGAGCTTTCTAGTTCTTTCTAACTTCTACTCCCAAACTTGAAAGACTCCTCAAAGTGTTCAGCAGGGGAAAGAAAATCATACTCTCTGTTAACATAGCCCACCTTTCTTGGGCAGCAGCTTAGGTTGTAAGATATGTAAAATACTGGTTACATAAGTCTTTCAGCTTTTTTTTTTTTGCATATGTTACTACCCAATGGCTTAAAGCTGTTAAAAACACATGCAAATTTTTTAATCTAACAAAGAAAATGCCCTTATGAAGCTCAAATCTAGTTGTTGTGTCATATGTGAAGGAGAATATTCTACTGGTAAAAAGCTTTTTAAACCCTATGCTTTTTGACATTCCAACCGGTGTGTTAGATAAGAAGACTGCTGTGGAAATAGAGTGAGCAACATCGCTGGAAAAATATAGGTTAGAAAAGAATTCAAGAATATGTATCCATTGAGCTTGATGAAATAATTTTAGAGACTGAGGTTGTAAATCTTTACAAGTAAATTATAGAGACCCTGGAGTGATCCTGTTTTGCAGATTTTGATGTAGTTGGTTCATGCAGGAAAATCCTGGGAGAGCTAAAATTTTGTTAAATAGTTAGCACAGTAAAAAAGATAAATGGAGGTGTTTACATCAGATTTTTAAACATGGGATCCAATAAGTCAGAAAAAATGCAGTGAAGTAATTATAGTAATGGTTAAAAAAAGAAAAAGAAGCAGGAGAAACACTGGGAGCATGAGTTGTGTAAAAATACATCACAATGTGGCCATTTCTGACTACTCCACCCAAGGGTGAGCCACCCTCAGCTCTCCTCTGGGTTTCTGCAAGAACTTCCTGCTTGTTTTCCCTGACTCAGACTTGCTGTCTGCTGTAGTTTGGATTTGAAATGTCCCCCAAAGGTTTAATCTCCAGTTTGGTGCACTGGTCAGTGGTGGAAACTTTAAGAGGTGGTCATTGAGGATGTGCCCTTGAAGGGGACAGTGCCTTCTCTTTTCCACTTCCTGAATGTGAGGTGAACAGCTCCCTGTGTCATATGCTTCTTTTGAACCTGTAGCAAAACAACCAGACCAATTGATCATGGACTAAAACCTGCAAAATGGTGCCCAAGCAAACATTCTTTATAAGTTGATTATCTCAGGTATATTGTTACAGTAACAGAAAACTGACTAACATACCTCCTTAGGGTCTATTTCAACAAAGAAGCAGAATGATCCTTAAGAAAAAGATAAGTCATACTCCCCCCAAGAAGCCAAATATTACTTATGCAATCATTTAATTCTGGAAAATTCACAAATACACACACACACACACACACACACATACATTTATATGTGTACATGTGTATGTGTATGTGTGTGTGTGTGTGTATATGAATATATATATATATACACATTTATAACTTATGGGGGGAATATAGAAGAATCAAGAGATGGGGTGTAGGCAATGTGGGGTTAACTCTGGATTAGGATCAAAAGAAAATTATATTGTTACTTTAAATGCATTTATGTTTGTACAACAACTCGACTCCTTAATAAAAAAAAAAGATGAGTCTGAGAGCATTATTTTTCATAGCTAAAAGGGGCAAACAACCCAAATGTGCAGCAACGGAATGGATTAACAAAGTGTAATATATGTCCGCAATGGAGTGTTATTTGGCAACGAAAAGAAATGAAGTATAAATCATCAGGTTCACGGAGGCAAAGTGAAATGATACTTGCTAAGAGCTCAGGGGAGTGGGCAATGGAAATTAATGCTTCATGGGTATAGAACTTCACTTTTTATGAAATGAAAAGACTTCTGGAGATAGATGGTGGTGATGGTTACACAATAATATGAATGTACTGAATTCCACTGAACTGTACGTGAAAAAAATGGAAAAGATTGTTTTTAAAAAAGCGAAGAAGTACTGATACATGCTATAGCATGGGTGGATCCTGGAAACCTTATGCTAACGGAAAGAAGCCAGACACAAAATGCCACATATTATATGATTCCATTTATAGGAAGTGTTTAAAATAGGCAAATCAATAGAGACAAAAAAGTAGATTAGCGACTTCCTGGGGCTGGTGGGTGGGGTTGGGAAAATGGGGGAGTGTTTGCTAACGGGAGCGGGATTTCTTTATGGGGTGATGAGAATGTTCTAAAACCGCATGGGGATGGTTGCCCTACTCTGTATGTTAAGAACCACTGAGTCCTGCACTTTAAATGGGGGAATTTTACAGTGTATGAATTATCTTTCAATTAAATCTGTTATCTTTCAATTAAAGCTGTTATCTTTCAATTAAATCTGTTCAAAAAGCAGACCTATAGGAAAGGCTTGAATTTGGGGAGTTGTTTTCATCAAGACTAATCCAATCTTAAGTAAGAATAAATTCTGTTTGGCTGTTGCTGCTTACAATACCCAGCAATACTACACGGGCTTTCCAAAGATAGGAATGGTGATAAGATCAAAGAAGCGCAGTTGGTGCTATGTATCTGGGGGTTCCATACCTGCAGATCTAACCACAGATTGAAAATATATTAAAAAATCGCATCTGCTGGGTGTGCTGGCACGTGCCTGTAATCCCAGTGTCTTGGAGAGCTAAGGCAGGAGGATCACAAGTTCGAGGCCAGCTGCAGCAACTTAGCAAGACCCTGTCTCAAAATGAAAATAATAGAAAGGGCTGGGCATGTGGCTCAGTGGTTATGTGCCCCTGGGTTCACTCCCTGGTACCAAAAAAACAAAACAATTGCATCTGACCTGAACACATACAGACTTTTCTCCGTACCCTCATTCACTCACAGCAATTTTTTTTTTAAAAGAGAGAGACAGTGAGAGAGAGAGAGAGAGAATTTTTAAATTTAGTTTTTCATGTGGATTTCATTGTTCTAGCACTTCATTGTGTATGTGGTACTAGGGTTTGAACCTGTGTCCTCGTTCATGCCAGGCAAGCACCATAACCACTAAGCCACCACTCCAGCCCCCTAACAACAATTATTTATGAAGCATTTACATCATTTTAGTTACCATTTGTAATCTAGAGGTGGTTTGAAGCACACATAAGGATATGTGTAAGTTACATACAAATACTAAATACTATGCCATTTTATGAAAGGGACTTGACCCTGCTTGGATTTTCTTTTTTGGTATTGAGGATTGAACCCAGGGGCACTTAACCTCTGAGCCAAATCCCCAGTCCTTTTTCTATTTTATTTTGAGACAGGTTCTCACTAAATTGCTTAGGGCCTCGCTAAGTTGCTGAGGCAGGCTTTGAACTCATCACCTTGCTGTCTCAGCCCACCACTCCTGGCCCCTCCTGGGATTTTGATACCCAGCGTATCTTGAACTCAGTCCCTTGCAGATACTGAGAAACAACTAACTGTTGGTTGTTTCAGGACATCTGCAGAGGAAAAAAAAAGCAGATTCCTTTGCTTAAAACCTTCCAGTGATTTTCTATGTTATTCAGAGTCAAAACTCAAGTTCTTAAAACCACCTGCAAGACACAGCCCACAGTGTCTGGCAGCCCCTGCTTGGCTGAGCTTCCCCACTACTTCCTGCAGTTGCTCTGCCTCCTCTGCTGGAGACCTCTCCTGCTGTGGGGCTTGTCCTTTGCTGACCTTCTCTCAGCCTCCAAGCCACTTCCAGCAGATCCCCTAGAGCTTGCTCTCTGTTGCTTCCTTTGGCTCCAATGTCACTTCTTGGCCATCTCCCTCATCACCACACAGGAAAGTGCTTTCCTGACATTTTCTGCTTTTCTTCTCTGCGTTCTTTTTCTCCATAGCACACCCGACCTGTTACATAATTGACTGATTTTTCTGCCTATCCCCACCTCAGAATGTCACCTTTATAAGGCAGGGATTTTTGTCCACTTTGTACATGCTGCTCGAGCAGCTCAGTATCCAGGACAGTGCCCGGCACATAGTAGGTACTCAATGAATAATTTGTCGAATGGATGAATGAAAAGTAACTGCATGCTCAAGAAGACATTGCGTGTTGCATGGGAAAACAGCAGCTATTAAGGAGACACCAGCATCCTCCAAACAGTGTAGGAAAATGTCAACCAACTTGTCAGATTGATTTAAAGGGTTCCGTTTAAATGGCTGACTCTTGACTTATACAAATAAGGATAATCATTCAGTTATTTGTACAGTTTCCCCTTATTTTTCACTCCATCTCTCAGGCAATTGCTTGGAGAATTGTTAAATATCATTTAATAAGTGAGTCTTTGCTGAATTTCTCCCAGGAATAGGGTACATGGAGTTGCCCACGTCAGAAGAAGGTGATGTCTGAGTTGGCAGCTTTCATCGAGGGGGAAGCCTGCTCCAATGGACTGGGTCTTCTATTTGAAACACTGCTGCTTTTTTCTACTGGCAGGGTCTTGATGTGTGTGGGGTGTGTCTCCTGATCACAGTGATCTCTTATGAAAATCCAGAGCATAACAAGTTATTTCTTTATTTCTCTTTGCAGCCCCCAAAGTAAATTCTCCATCTATAGTGTACTATATTTTAAACCAAATCCATCAAATGCCACCCCCCCAACATTTTGGTGACAATCCACAGAAACTTAATTTACTCACCTGGAGGCTCTTGGGTATTTATCTGGACCTCAGGCTACTTCTCCTATAGTGCAACAATTTCTTCAGCTCTGAAATCGTAGCATGTGCTTTACGAACAATCTGTGTATGTCAGGGGCTGAGCATTCAGACACTTTAATTTCTCAGTAAAAGAAGAAGTAGAAAGAAAGAAAGGGTTCTGTACTTTCAATACATGGAACCAGAAATCCAGAGTTTAAAATAGGGATGGAACCCAAGAGGCAATAATAGGGAAGGGCCAGATCTGTCTACAAGTAGAATGCGGATGGCCGTAGGGGGGACAGCGGGGTGACGTCCAGGGCCAAAGCTGGCGCCTGTGTGTCTGTTAGTGAATTACAAAATGGTGCCACTTCCGCACAAATGAATTTTAAAGTGATTCCTCTGGGTGGGGTGAATGAATATCAAGAAGCATCCTTTCCTCTAGACTGAGGACTTTTGGACCGGGCCAGATGGCTTAACCAGCCAACAGAGTGTGGCCTGGAGTTTTGTCCTCGCTCATCACCTTGGCCAGGTGCCTTTGTTCAGTGCATGCACAGACCAACTGTGCTTGGAGACCCTCAGGGTACCCATATTTTTCTTTATTACAAAATTCAGCAACTCAGACAGCTGAGGGAAACATTTTAAAATTTAAATGAAGTGGAGGTAAATTTGCATATAATGTGTAAGAAATGCCATCCCCAGTGAAAGAGGTTATATAGGATTGGTAATATGTACCTGAATCAGGATCTAGAAGCTTGACTTGAGATTTACTTAACTGACAACCTGGGTTCCTCTTTAGGGAAAGAGTTAAATTATTAAACTGGTTAAATGGGAGCTTGTATGACATTTCAGTAGAATTTGATTGTGTACGTGTATACTCTAAGGCTAATTTGGAAATTGACACTTGAATATATGTAAGAGGAGCCAACTTGGTTTGAAGTACTCTTTTTTATTCTTTTTGGTTTATTGGTAACTGCAAGTTGATTTATCCCTAAAATAGTTCAAAGCCTTTTCTGTTTTAGCTCTGGGAACAATGTTTTTCTTCATTTCAAAGATGTAATATTTCTGCTAACAGTACAGGAAGATAACAAAGATAAGAACCTTCAGGGCTCTTTGAAGACAAAATGGTATTCTGAATTGGATATTCATTAGCGTGAGGGGATAAATCTCTAAATCTGGGCTTTATGATTTTAGGTTTGTTTGTTTAATGGATTTCTTTGCTTAGACTTCAGGTGCGTGCATGATAATTTGAAGAGCGGAGAGATGGACAAACGCTGTTTGATTTGTAAATCTTTTCAAAGGCGTTTGAAAACTCATTTCAGGTTTGGCTGGGCTTGTTCTTCATACTCTTAGTTGGAAGCAGGAACAATTTTCCTCCTCCTTCTGTACCTCCAGAGATGGAGTGTTATTTTTTAAATTTTTGAGTGCTTCGGAGGAGGAGGGGCAGAGGTTTTCCATCGGGCTTGTGAGTAAAGTCTGGGTGGGGGAGACAGATCCTAATTGCTACAGGAGCAGGAAACCTTGGAGAAGAGTCGCCGCTTTAGGACTGCTGAGTTGAGTGCGTTATTCTAAACCTTGATCAGTGTTGTAAGAACACAGTGCTCTATAATGGTTGTGAAGGGCTCAGAAGTGCCCTGTCGGTGTTGGCTGCTGCTGTCATTCTTGTCATCTGCCGATGGGCCTAGTGGACATACTTGAGGAGGTTTGGGCCAAGGGTTATGGGGGAACAAATGTGTGGTCCACTATTCAGCCCAGTGAACTATTCAGGAATTAGGCTGAAGAGGTGGAGAGGGCTCTGGGGCTGGATGGGTTGGTGGAAGACTCTTGCATTGCTGCTGAGAGCCCAGGGACAGGAAATGACTTTCATCATAGGACCTGAAACTCCTGCCACCACTTAGGCTTTTGGTATAATAGGCTGGAAACTTGGGTTCTTGTCAAGGGAGGTATCTGCCTGGCTTTTCCTGTGACTTGTATTTTTTTAATTCAATTTTTTTTTAAAGAGAGAGAGAGACAGAAAGAGAGAATCAGTTTTATTTATTTTTTCATCATTTTTTGTTTCTCTGACACTCAGCTGTATATGTGGTGCTGGGGTTTGAACCCAGGTCCTCGCGCATGCCTAGCAAGCGCTCTACCTCTGAGCCACCTCTCCAGCCCTGTGTTCTGTTTTTGCAGCTTTGATGACTCGTAAAGTAGTCACACATCACTGAGTGATGGTGACATATTCCAAGAAACAAATCATTCAGGGCTTTCCATGCCGTGGAACCATCATAGCTTAGTACTTACTGCAAACTAAGACGACTGTGGTGTCATTAGGTGACATCATCCTGTGGGATCCTGTCACGTATGTGGTCTGTTGTTGAAGGAAACAGAGCTACTTGGCACATGACTGTATTTTGTTCCTCTTCAAAACACAGGAAGTGTAGCCACCGAGGATTTCAAAATTGGTTTGGCATGACTAATTTGTAAAGTCATATTTGGTTTTTAAAATCATAACCTCTTATTTGGAAATTCTTTGAGACACATAAGACTTACAAAATAGCCAGAAATGTTCTCCATACCCATCATTTGCTTCCCTCAATTATGTTTACATAACTCTATTAAAGTGTCAAAACCCGGAAACTGATGTTAGTGCGCTACTCCTCCAATTGATTTCTAAGCTATATTTATTTATTAATTCCTGAATTGGTTTAATTGGAGATTTTTTCCCCCAGAAGCAGCTACTGCAAACTTTGGATTTCCTGACCCAAGAAGTTGCAATTAGTCCTCACGACAAGATCCAGCAGTTCGTACTTTAGACCTTTCCGCAGCATTCCCTTGATTTGAGGGAGCTGACGTGGTTTGCCTCAGCCTGGGGACTCCTCCTTGAGAATCAGGTTTGGGCAATGAGAGTAAACCCTAACCGGAGTGCTTTGGTGGAGGATATTTTATTCTTTACTTTTCTTCTGAGCAAATGCACTAGCAATCATGATGGGGACTAGAAAAACCATGACTAACCAGGCACAGTGGCACACACCTGTAATCCCAGCAGCTCGGGAGGCTGAGGCAGGAGGATCGCAAGTTCAAAGCCCATCTCAGCAACTTAGTGAGGTCTTAAGCAAATTAGTGAGACCCTGTCTCTAAATAAATAAATAAATAAATAAAAAGGGTTGGGGATATGGTTCAGGGGTAAAGTGCCTCTAGTTTCAATCCCTGGTAGCAAAAGACCAAAACCAAAAACAGAACAAAAACCATGATTAGCTGACTCAGTTGCCATAAGAAGTAGTAAAAGATCGGGGACTGTTAAATAGACCACAGTATTTAAAAGACTTGCAAACAGTAGAAGAGGCCCAGCTCTCTGCCTAGCATCACAGATGAAATTTCCTTGGACAAGGAAATCAATAATGAGAGGGCTCAGGGCCTGTGACTCAGTGTTTCTCAAGACAAAAAGAGGGGAGGTTTGAGTGGGGGTGAGTGCGTTGGTGAATACTGGGCAAAACGTAGCCCATGGATAATGATGCCTCACAGCGTGAGGTGAGAGCGTGGGGCAGAGAGGGAGCCTGGAGAAAGGGGCCCCTGAGCATCGCCTACCAAGCTCTCCTGCAGTGCCCCAGCCTGGAGAGAGGACCCCTGGGCATTGCCTACCAAGCTCTCCTGCAGTGCCCCAGCTTAGAGAGAGAGGGCCCCCTGAGCATCGCCTACCAAGCTCTCCTGCAGTCCCCCAGCCTGGAGAGAGGGCCCCCTGAGCATCTCCTACCAAGCTCTCCTGCAGTCCCCCAGTCTGGAGAGAGCGTCCCCTGAGCAACACCTACCAAGCTCTCCTGCAGTCCCCCAGCCTGGAGAGAGGGTCCTCTGAGCATCGCCTACCAATCTCTCCTGCAGTCCCCCTGCCATCAGCACAGCAACCCTCAAAGGCAAGCAGTAGTCTTCCTGCTTCATCAGGAAGCTGAGGGTTGGAGATACTGAATTGGTTGTGGAAGACTGTTCTAGAAGCATCTGTGGTTGGCTGTTGGCTGACATTCCTGACAACCCCTCTTCTTCTCCCCCCTCTGCCCTTGAACAGACCATACTCTGTTTCCAAGAATTGCCTGTTGCACCTTAAAACATCTGTCCAATTCATCCCCTTCCTTCAGTCTCTGTCATCACTCCAGGCTTCTATTAAGCTGTGGCCGTCTATGGCGACAGTGGGGAGCTGATCTCCCTGAGTCCTCTTTTGCTTCCTGCCTAGCCTGTCCTTCCAACAAAAGCCAGAAAAACCTCAAACAAATGCACATCTGATAAAACTAGAGGGCTCATTAAAAAAACCCTCAAAGGCTCCCTTATACATGCCCCAAAGTCCCAAACTCTTACCATGGCCTGCGAGGTCCACCAGACCTGGTCCCTGTCAGCCGCTCCGGTCACATCCTCTTCCCCATCCTTAATCACTGTACCCTGGCCATGCTTCCCATTTTTCCTATCTTTAACTGCATCTTCTGATTTCTTTTCCAAGCTCTTTGTGTGTGCTGTTCCAGCTGCTTAAAATGCTTTTCCTTCCTGTTCCAACAGTGAACTCACTCATCTTTCAGTTCTCATGTTGAAAGTTATTTCTTTAACTTTCCAAATCAAGTAACGCTTCCTATGCTCATGTAGCTTCCTATGCTCAGCTACATTCGTGTAGTTTTTTTGGGAACACTTTGCAAGACGTAGCTACGTATCTGTGTGATTTTCTATTTCACGTCTATAGAACATTAGCCCTGTGTGGTCAGAGATGTTTTTTCCCTTGCTCACCATTCTGCTCTTCAGCACTGAAAAGCCTGAAATGTAAGTAGGCTCTTGACAAACATTTGTTGAATGAATATGTGGAGGAAGAAATAAATGAATGATACACAGGACCGCTGACAATTCTGGTTTGGAGATTTTAATGTCATTGTTCGTTTGCTTTCTTGAAGAGCAATGGTATAAAGCTATACCTTCACCTAGAAAGTATGAGTTTGAAGCAAAAACTTGAAATTATTTCCATGTACCATGTCATGAACGGACATCCACGCCACTCCATGTCCCTGTGATGTGACACTGTCTCTTGAGTTCCAACGGTGAACTTGACCACAGAGTTGCTGAGTGCTCTGCCAACCACAACTAGCAATTGAGTAGTGAGCAACAGTGTCAATCTTAAAAGCATAAGATATTCTTAGAAGCTTATTTTTATAATCGGTTTTATTATAGAGTTGCTAAAACGGGTCCAAACCATATGTCTCTCCATCGAGAAAAATCTGAGTGCTGACTACTTAAAACCAAACACTGGCAGAGATATTGAAAAACTACTTGTGAGACTTTGGAAGTAAGGCACTAGTATTTTTTTTTCTTTTGCAATCTCAAAGAAAATTCTGGACTTGGAGCAGGCCAATGAGAAGTGCAATCAAACACATAAAAAATGGTCTGTCGCTACATTCAAGGTCACTTTAGAATGGCTGTGAAAGGTACTTATAATTATAGGAAACCTGGGGGAATCTGGGGCTGTAGAAAGCATTGAAATGATTTTGGGTCAAAAAGAGGGAGTCCAATTGAAAGAGTTGGCCTCACTGAGTGACACCATCAAACAGGTTCAAAAGGTGAACAATCGGTGGAGGGGTGCAGGGGCCCCCAGCCCTTCATATACTGATGAAGGGGAGATATTGGTGTCTCAGCCATGTTGCCAGTTTTACAATAATAGAGCCTATGAAGGCGTGCTCACGCGCCCAGTGTTGAATGGTCCAGCAACTGTTGAAGACATTTTAATAAGATACACTTCTCTTGGGCTGGAGCGGTGGCTCAGTGGTAGAGCGCTTGACTGTCATGTGCGAGGATCTGGGTTTGATCCCTAGCACCACATACACAGCTAAGTGGAGGAAAACCAAAAACCAGAAAAAAAAAATAAAATTAACTCTTCTCTCTCTCTCAAAAAATCTGCCTTTCTGTTTTTCTAGTGGGTCACACAGTTTAGTGGCATTTAATATATATTTTCCATTTAATTACAGAAATTTTTTCATATCTGTGTTCCTGAAGTACAACTTGGAGAGAGAGGGCGGTGCTGAACCTGACACATGGTGTCCCTGCACCTCAACAGGGGCTGAATTTCCTGAAATTGAGCAATCAATACAGCAGTGTCTTACTAATAATAGTCTTGCAGGGCATTTTTTCATTTGTTTTTCCTGATGGTAAGTAATTTATTCATCTACCAGAACAATTAAACAACGTCTTTAATGATGCTCTTTAAAGAGGGGGTATAATTACATGCACAAGGTAAAAATTTAAGCAGCGTCAAGGGTGTTCGGTGAAAA
Organism: Aplodontia rufa; assembly: GCA_004027875.1. Classification (NCBI taxonomy): domain Eukaryota; kingdom Metazoa; phylum Chordata; class Mammalia; order Rodentia; family Aplodontiidae; genus Aplodontia; species Aplodontia rufa. The sequence continues at coordinate 174,694 of PVKS010000419.1, forward strand.
TGAAGTCTGTCTCCCGTCTGGGGACCACAGTGCTGGTGTTTTGGGGCTCCTTTCAGAGCAGCTCTGAGCCTATTTCTGAAGGCATGTCCATGAAAGCATTTTCTCTTTTATCAACACAGATAGCAAACACTCTGTGTTCTCTACCTTTAGAAAAAAATGGAGGTGAAATTCACATAAAATTAACCACTTAAAAGTAGTATACTGTTTAGTGGCATTTAACATATTCACATTGTTATATATTCATCTCTGTTTAGTTCCAGAGCATTGTGGTCTCTTTTGATCTTTATTATTATTTTTTTCCTCTTAAACCCTATAGTTTAGATGAATGTTCCCCAAGGATCCATGTGTTTAAGGCTTGGTGCCCAGGGTGGTGCTATTGAAGATGGTGGAAACTTAGAAGATGGGGGCTTGTGGATGGTCCTTATGTCACTGGGTCTGTGTCCTTGAGTGGGATTGTGGGACCCCAGACTCTGAGTCATGCTCTGTGTCTTGATTCATGAGGTGAATTGTTTGCTTCCTCACACAATTCCTTCATTCCTTCCTTCACCAGAGGCCCAAAGCAACGAGGCAGCTTGATCTTAGACTGGAACTTCCAGAACTATGAGCCAAAATAAACCTTTTTTCTTTAGAAATGAATTGCTTCATGTATTTCATTCTAGTAACAGAAATCTGACTAAGCAATGCAGCTTGGAGGTTGTTCCATACTAGTACCTGTAGATTTACCTCTTCCATCTTCATCCTGTGGGTGACCTTTGTCCCAGACCTGGAGATACTCAGCTCAGCTCCTTCTTTAAGGAAAGGCAAAGAGTGGGGAGCTGACTGCCTTAAGTTGACAGCTCCTTCAGAGTTCTGGCTAGTTGTGGAATCACGGTTCTCTTCTGGGGTGGCCCCCAACCAGTCACTGAGCAAGCTTGGTGCCAGGGCCCAGCCATTCTCTAGTGAGCAATCTTTGTTGCCTTCCAGAATGTCAGGGATTCTGTTTATTGTAAACTGTGCTCTGATGGCCCCTCTTGCCCAATCCTGTCTCCCCTCTGTTTCCTTCAGAGGCTTTACTCCTTAATGCACACTTGTATTCTGTCTCTGCATGTGCTTCACGTGGAACCCAACCAACACCCACGCACACAGCATCTCATTTATCCAGCCCTCTATTGATTATCCCTTGGGTTACTTCTACTCTTTCACTCTTACAGATAATGCTGAACGCTGATCTTTCCACATGAGTCTGCACACATGCACAAGAATATCTGGAGAATAGATTCCTAGAAGCTGAATTGTGGGTCAATTTAAGGTTTGCACTTAAAATTGTAAATCACCCCCTCTTTCCAGAGGTTGCACCAGCCTGGAGTCCTGCCCATCAGGGAAGAGAGAATTATTTTCTCATTCTTGCTAACAGAGTCTATTGTTATATTTGAAAAATGTTCTCAGTTTCATAGGTAAAAAAATGCATAGAAGTTTTAATTTTCTTTTAAGTGAGGTTAAATCAATTTTCAACTTCTTAAAAGTGATGATCAGCAAACAAAAAATAGTACTTTGTTTTACAACAAGTGGAGTATAAACAACTTGTACTGGAAATTTAAAGGCATAGCACTTTAAAGAAATCTGCTTGTAGAGAGTTACTTTGTGCTAAATTCTAGTCATTTCTGGGAACAAACTCTCTTCTGTGTTGTTCAGGAAACTGTGATAGAAAAGGTTTAAAAGTTCTGTACTTTGATCTGAAGGAGATTTCCTTAAGTTTGGGAGAGTAGGTATCTAACTGTATAAGGAGTTTCCTGAGTGCTGAATCTGTTGAAGTTTAGAGAGGAAGTATATTTTAATTTATATATAATGAGTTAAAGTGATTTTGTTTTGGTAAACCATCATGGTTGGTGATTAGAATGTTTAGTTCCTATCATTAGTTACACTCTGTCAACCTCAGCAAGCTAGAGGTTATGTCAGAAAAGATTATGTTCCCTATTTTCCTGAATGAGTCCTAGGAATCGCTGATGACAGTATCAAAATGAGTGGGTGGGTGTGGGAAGGAACATTGTAACATTCTGAACTCTAAGACCAGATCAAGGCTGGCAGAGCTGATGGTCTGTATCCATTCCACTTGAATGTGTGATATTTCTCTAATTCTTCTAAGAATGAGAGATTTGGTAATGTGTATTGGTTAGACCACAGGCTAAGCTGGTGTAACAAAGATGCCCTAAAATTCAATACTTCAAAAATATGATTAAAGCTTATTTATTTTCCATATAATGGATCAGATGGTTCCAGGGTTGGGTAAGCAACTTGGTTCCATGAACTCATCAAGAGCCTTGGGTTTCTTATTTCTTACAGCTTAGCTTCCCCTGGGGTTTCACCTGTATTATGTGATTTAAGGCTAAGTCATCAGCACAGCACATCCATTGTCCAGCTCAGAGGAAAGGTGAAGGAGAGGAAGTTGATGATCAGCAGCTTCCTTTTTCAGAAAGTGGTAAAGATGCTGACATTACCACACACATTCACATTCCATTGGTGAGAATTTGGTCATATGGCCACACCTAGATGTAAGGGAATCTGAGAAGTGAGATTCCAGTAGGGTGGCCACATGCCCTGGTAAAACCCCATGGGAAAGAATAAATGGCAGAGTATAATTAGCTGTCTTTGCCACATGGATGCAGAACCTGACAAAATAATCATTCAGGAAAGGTAATAATTCTGCATCCGTCGGTCACATCCATTCCAGGCATCATGAACTGATACCAGGAGTGGACAGAATAGTGGGGAAAGGGATCCTACATTCTTCCTTGATTTTTCTTTTTTTAAGAATCTGGTGTCAAGGATGCTCAGTTATTTAACTTGGAAGACATTCATCAGATAATTAATGGAGCACCTGCTACAGGTCAGATGCTGCCCTGGTGCTGGGTATAGAGAAGAAGTCTTCATGGAGCTTCCAGGAGAATGCAGGAGGTAGATATTAAGCAAAGAACCCCACAGATATATAATTACACATTCTGGTATGAGCCATGAAGGAAAGAGCAATTACTTCTGCGGAAGAATATGAGATATGGATATAATTTATATTAGAGATAGAGAGAGGTCTCGGAGGAAGTAGTATTTAAATTGAGACCTAAAATGCTGGAGTTGCGGATGAGGGAAGGAAAAGAGTGGTCCTGGCTGGCTGTTTTAGTCTATTTATTCTGCTATAACAAAATGTCATAGACAGGGTGACTTATGGAGAAAACACACAAAAATCTATTTCTCATAATTCTAGAGATTGGGAAACATCAAGACAAAGATAGATTCTTGTCTTCCTGAATGGTTGTCTTTTCACCATATCTCAACATGGTGAAAGGGGCAAAATAGTCCTCTGAAGTCTCCTTTTTAAGGGCAGTAATTTCATGTATGAGGGCTTTATCATCAAACTCACCTTCCAAAGCACCACCTCCTAATACCATCACCTTGGGTGTGTGTGATTTCAACATGAATATTTTTTCTGTAACAACCCGATCCCAGTGTATGAGAACCAGTCCCAAGTTTCCAAGAGACCAAAGAAAGAGGTGGCTAGATCCAGTATTGCAGAGTGTAATTTATTATGAACTTTGTGAAAGAAATGTAGTCCCAGGTGGTAGCAAGTCCAGCTAAATCCCTGTGATGTGGGTCAGAAGTTGGGAGCATATTTAGTGGTCAGGAACAAAGTGACTTCACCCAAGTAGGAATGTACCTAGTTTATCTCAAGCTAATATCAAAGACTTCATGCACATTCCTGGCACTGAAGAAGCCATCATCCACTTTAAAGCTCTGCCTTCCACTCGAATGCTTTTGTTAATTTATGCTATGCTAGGAAACTGTTATGGTTTGAAATCAAAGTATTCCCCCCAAAGCTTCTGCATTAATGCAGGAATATTCAGAGATAAAGTGATTGGATTGTGGGAGCCGAGACCTAATCAGTCCATCTTAGTTCGAATGGACTGACTGGGTGGTAATTATGGGTGGGGGAGCATGGCTGGAGTAGGTGGACCACTGGGCATGTGCTTGGGAAGGGTGCATCTTTCCTGTGGTCCCTTCCCCTCACCCTGCTCTGCTTCCCGACCCTGCCATGAGCTGAGCAGCCTTCCTCCTCTAGACCCTTCTCCCGTGACATGCTGCCTCACTTTGGGCCCAGAGCAATGGAGTTGGTCATCTATCGACTGAGACCTCTGAAACTGTGAGTCCCCCCAAAACTTTCCTTCCTCTAAATTGTCCTTGTCCATTATATTTTCTTCTAGCAGGTGCAGAGTTTCTGCTCTAATTCTTATGTCTTTGATCCACTTTGAGTTGACATTTGTGCAGAGGAAGAGACAGGGATATAGTTTTGTTCATCTACATATTGATATCCATTTTTTCCCCAACACCATTTGTTGAAAAGTCTATCTTTTCTCCAATGTATGTTTTTGGTACATTAGTTGATATCAGATGACCGTATCTATGTAGATTTGTTTCTGCATCTTCTATTCTACTCCATTGGTCTTCATGCCTGTCTTGGTGCTGATACCATGCTGTTTTTGTGACTGTAGTTCTGTAGTGTAATTTGAGGTCTGGTATCGTGATATCTCCAGCATCACTTTTCTTGCTTAGTATTACTTTGGCTATTCTGGTACTCTTATTCTTCCAAATGAATTTCAGAACTCTTTTTCTTCTAGTTATGTGAAAAATGTCATTGGTATTTTGTTGGGGATTGCATTGAATCTGTATAATGCTTTTGATAGTATGGCCAGCTATCCCACTCCTTGGTGTTTATCCAAAAGAACTAAAATCAGCATACTATAGTGATGTAGCCACATCAATGTTTATAGCAGCATAATTCACAATAGTCAAATTATGGAATCAGCCCAGATGCCTTTTAAGAGATGAATGGTTATAGGAAATGTAGTATATGTACACAATAGAGTTTTACTCAGTCACTAAGAGTAAAATTATAGCATTTGCTTATAAATGGATGGAACTAGAGAATATCATGCTAAGTGACGTATTCCAGACTCAAGAAGTCAAGGGTCGAATGTTTTCTCTAATATGTGGAAGGCAGACCAAAAAAGCAGTAGAGAATCCTATGAAAATAGAGGAGAGGTCAGCGGAGTAGAAGAAGGGGATCGGTGGGCCTGGAAGAGGGACAGGAAGTGGTGGGAACAGTGGAATGAAGTTGACCAAGCCATTCTATCTACACATATGAATTTAGCACAGTGAATTTCACCTTTATGGACATCTATCCATAAAGCACTAATTAAAAAACTATAAATAAATAGAAAGTAGACTAATAGAGTAGAGGAAAGGGAACGGGGGTGGAAGGAGGGGAGGGAAAGGGGAAGTCCTGGGGGCTGAAACGGAGCTATATTCCATGCTTGTTTAATTCTGTCAAAATGAATTTCAATATTATTATTATAATGCATTAATAAAAATATTTTAGAAATCCCAAAAATCATTTGGAGGAAATGGACCAGGATCAATCAGGGGCAATCATGGCAGTTATGACTCCAGGTAGCTGTGGTTACATCAAGCTGAATCCCTACAACAGATCATGAAGGGAACGGAAACGAAATATGTGGCTGGAGAGAGAGGCAAGGAAAGTTTTCCTAAGAACTTGTGAGCCTATTTGCATCAGTTAGTTATCGCTGCATATCAAACTCCCCTAAGATGTAATAGCTTAAAGTGGCAGTCATTTGTTAGTTCATGACTTGGTAGGTTGGCAGTTTAGGTTGGACTCTGCTGGGAGGGTTTGTGATCTAGGCTGAGCTCTGCTCTATGCACCCACAGTCAGCTACGGATCCTCAAGTGCCTCCGCTTCTGGGGATGGCTTGGCTCTTGCCTGGGGCACTTCATCTGTCCCACTGTGGTTGCTCATCCTCCATGGACTGGTCTTGCCCATAGGATGGAAGGATTCTAAGAGAAAGTGGATGCCTGTGGGACCTCCTGAGACTTAACTCAGGAGCGACACTCCAATATCCACATTCTGTGGGCCAAAGTCACACTCAGCCTGGACTCAAGCGGTATGGATAAAGATGCCTGCTCTTGATGGGAGGAGCTGCCAAGCCATATTGTAGAAAGTGGGATATAAGGAGAGGCAAATTCTTTGCAACTGAGTAAGAAATTTGCATGATTGGAGGCCACAGGAGATTTTAAAGACAGAACTAACACTAACAGGGCACGCGGCCAAGGTCATTTATGCTGCACTGGAAATTTTCAACAGTTTATGTCTGAGGTAGGAGGATTACAAGTTTGAAGCCAGCCTAAGTAACTTAGTAAGACACTGTCTCAAAAAAAATAATAATTAAAATAACTGGGGATGTAGCTTAGTGATGAGGCACCCCTGAATTAAATCCTCAGTATATGTATATAATTATAATCAGTATATGTAGATATTATAATTATATATTATAATATATTATAATATAATGTAATATATATACTCACACACACACACACACACACACACACACACACACACACATATATATATATATAAAGAGTTTATGTCTTACTTTGCCATTGGGTTGTGAGCTCTTTGTTTGCAAGGTCCGTGGTATCGTTTCCCAGGGCTGCACATTTGCCAACTCACCCCTCTTGGTTGGAAATGAAAGGAAAGCTCTCTTTTCGGGCCTCCAGGTTTCCCAATGAGGTGCTAGTGAGGGGGTTTCACAGTCAGCAACACTTGTTTGGAGTTGTGAAGCTAATACCAGCGCCACAAGCTGAGCTGTGAAGAATCCCAGACTTGCCTAAATTATAATTTATTTGTTGGGCCTTAAGCGGGGTCTGGAAAGCCTGTTTGAAATCTTTCTCTCTTACAACACACAAGCATTTTCGCCCAGGCTTGCATTTCTCCTCTGAGCATCTTTAAGGCTGTGCTTTGTCAGGTATGGTATGCCAGTTGTTAATTTATTGCCCCTCAATTAACCCGTCCTTTAGACTCTGGTGCTGGGGTTGGCTCTGTGCATCACTTTTTCTTCTTTGCCAGGGGATGTTCTGTCAACAGGGAGACTGGAAGGAAGGAGGACAAAATTTTTATTTTTTTTGCTCTTCTGATCAGCATCACCCCAGCAAGGATTCTTACCCTGGCAGGGGCAGCTGATTGCAGGAGTAATGGACTCAGCTCTTAGTTTCTTCCTCCCCACTCTTAGACCCATCCTCAGGAGCCCCCAAGAGACACCAGCATTATCCCTGACAGTGGGGCATCTGAGACCCAGCTCTGAGTACTTCTCTCAAACTTCTAGGTCCTTTTGTTTCTATGGGGTAGCAAATTCTTCAAGCAGATATTCTCTCTGTGCTAACTCAACTGTTCCTTCTCTACATTTTTAGTTGTCCCATAATGTTTGAAAATTTTTTTGATAAAATAAACTTGTGAAGTGTCTGCTCTACTGCCCAAATATTGAGTGTTTTTTATGGCATGTAAGATTATTTTACATGATAACAAGTACAACATTAAAAAAATGAATGGGTAGTTATTTAGTATAGTGCATATTATGGAAAATATAACTAATACACCAAACTCATTATTTCTTGGACATTATTGCTTAATATTAAAAATTAATTAAGGATGATCTAATTTAAAAATAATATCAAAGAAATAATAAAGCAAATGGTATACAGTCAAAATAGCGAAAGTGGTACATAAGCGGAATTTTGAAAGTACTCAGGTAAGGTATGTCCACCCTGTGTAATACTCTACTAAAAGGAGTCTTTTAGCAGGAAAATCCCCTTGATTCTAAAGAATAATAAAGATTTGGGGCTGGAGTGGTGGCTCAGCAGTTAAGGTGCTTGCCTGGCAAGCACAAGGACACGAGTTCAAACCTCAGCACCACGTACACAATGAAGTGTTAGAGCAACCGAGGCCACATGAAAAACTAAATAAAACTGATTCTCTCTTTCCCCTTCTCTCTCTCTCTCTCTCTCTCCTCTCTCTCACTGTCCCTCTCTCTTTAAAAATAAAAAAGATAAAGGGAAGAAGAGAAAAGCCATGGAGTCTGATTTCCTGCACCTCTTTACCTTCACAGGCCTGTGTGTGCTGTCCTCTGGGTTCCAAGAGGTAGCAGCCAAACCTAGCCTTTCCCCAGCACCTGCACTCCAGGTCATAGCTGACCATTTGTCGGATTTGGGGGATGAGCTTTACATATTCAGATCAACACTCCACTGTCCGTCATTTTGACAGGCATTCCCCCAGTGATGTAGAAGGAGCTGCTGTTGGGGGTCCATATCCCTGTGCACCATCATCATGGTGTCGATGGACTCGGAGTCCATTCTCTGGGGGCAATTTGGAGGTCAAATACTTGTGTAGCAAGTCAAAGACTGTGTAGCAAGGTCCGCAGTGGAGGATGGGGGCTTGGGTAGGCTCGAAGAGCACCCAAATGTCTCATCCATAGCTGACAAGAAAGTGCCTGTAGTGACATCCTGTTCTGAGAATTCTAGTGCCATTTCTTCTTGCTTTGATGACAAGGAATGGAAGTAGTTATTTTTGTTCCAAGCAGTTCCAGGTAGAAGAAAGTCAACTTGCATAGTCTGGAGGGGACACTAATCCTTCAAATAAGAGATTTCACAGGAAGCTACAGAGGTGGCCCAGCCTAATGAGGTTACCCTGTGGAGACTGCGCACCTGAAAAGTGGCTTTCAGCTTATGTGCAAATGAGTCTAAGAGAACAGCCCATTAAGCGGAGATGTGGCGTTTGATGGCTATCTCTGGAAACACGTCAGCAAAGGCAAATTGGGGGATATGTCCCTCCGTGTATGGCACTTGGTGTCATGGTCTTGAATTTTCTTTCACTTCCGAGATAAAAGATGACCTAGGTGAGCTACAGATAGGAGAGGGATCTGAAGAATGATTTCATTCATACCCAAATATGAGAGCAAAAAAAAATTTTTTTCATTTTAGACATTCAGACATTTACAGAGATTTCTTAATCTTCAGAGAGATTCCAATGTGCTAAAATTTTCTGGTTGAGGAAGCAATCCTTCAGGAACAGAGGTCCAGGGTTATAGGCAAAAGCAATTCAGAACCACAATTTTGCTAAGATAGCTAACAGTTCCACTTGAAATGACCAATATCCTACTGAAAAAAAGAATTCCTTGGTTTCTGCACTGATTTTAATCTTTTTTTGGGATCTTTTTCTATCTAGTGTCTCAAGAAGGACCAGCCTTGGTATTTACTGACAGGTCTTTTTGAACTTCTCACCAGCAAAGCTTCTTTAAATCGTTGCTTTCTTAATCACTGAAGTTTGGCGAGCGTGGGAAGCAGCACATCAAGGCCCGCTCTTGGTTTTGATTTTGCAATTATTTTCAACTTGTTCCTCTTCTCTATCCTCATCTATCTAATCAGTTCCGTGGTTCAACACGCTGGGGCCATTCGTTCATGTGTTCATTCAGCGCAAGTTTATTGAGCACCTGATGTGTGCAGCCTTTTTCCTTGACGTGGAGATGTTTCCCCTTTAAATTTTCATTTTTTGGGTCCTTAGCATCCTGTGCCATAGATATCTCTCATCTGCACAGGAAGCGATCTGCCATCTTCATTATCAATATCCCTTAGATTAGTACATTGCCTCTCTTGTGTCTAAGCATTAATAGGACAACTATTTAATCTATTTACACCTATCCAGTCATTTAAATAAGGAAATAAAAGTAACACCAATTTCCATTTATTAAACACAGAATGTTCCAGGTGCTATTGTGGTCACCCTACAAGGACGACATGTTCCCCTCTACCCCAAATCCAAAGTCTGTTTGAGGGGTTGAGGCTGATGATGCTTCACATGCACTGAAAGAGTGGGAAGAGGTCCATTGCTTCTATGACCAGGCGTTTTGGGGAAAGCAGGGCAGTGTCCCAGGCTGGTCCAAAAATGACTTGAGAGAAACGGGAGAAGAGATGGCTTTAGCATTTATGGTGGTTAGGGGTGTGAGGATCACAGGGAGTGAACTTCCTGCTGGGACCAAAGGCGGGAGCATCCAGGCTTTCTTACTGCTTGTCCAGATG
>PVKS010000419.1:184744-200171 GCA_004027875.1 Aplodontia rufa
CGGAGGGAAAAGGGGGGGATCATGAACTGAAATCGAGTTCCAGGCATGTATGACTTTGTTGGGGTGAACCCAGTTACTATGTATAACTTTAAAGCTCTAAAAATTATACACACCACACACACACACACACATTTAGAGAGAAAAAAAGGAGGCTGACTTTGAAAAATGTTCATGGTATAGAATACACATAACATAAAATATATCTTCACCTTTTAAAGTGTACAGTTCAATGATATTACATGTTGTGCAACCACCATCACCAACCGTCTCCACAATTCTTTTCTTCTTGTAAAACAGAAACTCTGCACCCATTAGAGAATAATTCCTTATTCCCCCCTTCTCTCGGGCACTGGAAAGCACCATTGTACCTTCAGTGTCTCTACTTTTGACTGCTTTCAGTTCCTCTTGTAAGTAGACACATGTAGTATTTACAACAGGCGCATTTCACCTAGCGTTATGTCTTTGAGGTTCATCTGTGGGTATCATATCGCAGAACCTGTCTTCCTTTTTAAGACTGAGTAATATTCCACTGTGTAGTTATAGTCTGTTTTGCTTATGCATTCATCAGTTGCCTCAGTAAGAACATCGGTGTACAAATAGGTCTTCAAGACATTGCATTCAATTCTTTGGGGGTAATACACCTAGAAGTGGAATTGCTAGGTCATAATGGCATGTCTTTTATTAAAATTTGTTCTTGATGACTAAAAAGTCCCATGTTTATTTAATTGAGTTTAAATTTGTTTAATTAAGCTGTTATGGTTTCCTAGGAGGTCTGTGTCCTGAGGCTGATAAAAGAGAATAAAGTCTCATCGAATGACTCATTCAACAGGTCAGCATTATATACGTCGGGAAGTGAAATGGATGCTTTGGTCAGAACAGGAAAGGATATAAGAAGTACGTTGGTAAGGCTTTGTCCTGTGGCTTTAGTATGTACAGGACATGTGTGACCTTGGGTATCTGTGAGGCAAAAGATTTATGGAGTTCTTTACCCCAAAGGGAAAGACTCTGGGTATGGAATTGTCACTTCTGCTGTTGGCCAGACTGGATGGCCAGGTCATTGGCAATGATCCGTGAGTCTGTAAAAATATGCAGATGGGGATAATAATTGGCCAGAGCATCGGGTTCTAAGATGAGTTTCTGAAGTTCAGCCAATTGTGCTGACCTTGGTTCCCCTTCTTTCTGACAGATGTCCTGGGTAGGGAGAAAAGCAACAGCTTTCTAGAAAGCTCTGTCACATTGGGTGTGGTTATGACCTTGCCTGAAAAGACTGTGTAAAATGACAGGGCCACCAATGTTCTGGGGAAAAGAAGCATTGTATTCTTTTGGTGGTGAGCAGTGCACTGAGAGGCTGTTGAAACAGGCCCTGGACGGAAGATATGTAAGCTCCATTTATGGCTGCAGATATCTACCAGTTTCTGATTGGACGAAGTCAGTAGCTTTAATCATATACAGTGTGGGGGTGGCAGTGACCCAATGTGTGCAGCCCAAGGAGGAGGCTGAACTGAACTATTAAGTGGAGAGATCATGGGGATAAATCCTGCTTTAAAGGTAGGTCTTGCTTAACTGGTTTCAATCTTAAATGTTCCGTTGTGATGTAGTCTTACTAAATATTCTAACCAGAGTCAGGGAGGTCCACGAGGTCCCCATTTTTGTTAAACCAATTCTTTTTTTTTTTTAGGTACTAAGGATTGAACCCAGGGATGCTTAACCACTGAATCACATTCCCAGACCTTTTTATTTTGAAACAGGGTCTTGCTAAGTTGCTGAGGCTGGCTTTGAACTTGGAATCCTCCTGCTTCAGCCTTCTGAGCTGCTGGGATTGTAGGTTTGCACCACTGCATCTGGCTTGTTAAACCCATTCTAAGCATGAAATACTTGATTTGACTTTATTATATTTGGGGGTTAGAGAATCCATGCTTACTATGTGATGTTTAAGGACAAAATGAGCATTTTTGACTATGGGGAATTTAGGAAGGCAAAATTTCTGATGGTTAAGAGGAAACACACCTATTTGTCTTCTATTTTAATGTTCCGTCCTCCCAAAATATTATAGGAAGCACATTTAAATTCAGTGGGATCCCAGGTATAACTACGACTTGAGACCCCTTAATGATCAAAGTTATAAAAGTTTGCCAACCAGTTCATCTCAGTACATTATAAATTAATTCAGAATCTATTCTGTGGAGCTATAGCAGCCGCTATGTGCCCTCTTATCTTTTTTTTTTTTTTAAGAGAAAGGGATAGTGTGTGTGAGAGAGAGAGAGAGAGAATTTAGTTTTTCATGTGGCTTTCATTGCTCTGATACTTTGTCATGTACGTGGTCCTGGGGTTTGAACCCATGTCCTTATGCATGCCAGGCAAGTGCTGTAACCACTGAGCAACTGCTCCAGCCCCCCTCCACTTTATCTTTTTATTGTAGAAATTAGTAAATTTTTTTTGTTTTTCTTTTCCAACACTTAGTTGTGTATGTGGTGCTAGGGTATGAACCAGGGTCCTTGCATATGCCAGGCAAGCACTCTACTACTGAGCCACCTCTTCAGCCCCTGTTAGTAAATTTTGGATTTCTAATTGAGCCAAATTGTATATCTCTTTTTCAGTTTTTTAATTTTTCTCTTGTATCCATATTATTATTAGTGTTATTTTTGGTGGTGATTACTAGAAGGATTCCAAGGAGAAGGTTGCTACCTGGTTTATATTTAGAATTTTTTTCCTCCTCAAATTCTCAAATTAATATAGTCAGGATTAGGGGCCTCCCCCATGGAGTGGTTGCTTTACTGGGTTTAAGATTCCAGGGCTTTGGTTGTGTTTGACTTAGCTCTTTGGCTGTGCCACGGGGTGCTTTCAGTATTTTCCCCTATAAAGCTGAGGATCAATATCTTTATTATTGACAGAGGCATAGGCAGTAGCAGCAGCCAAGCCAAGCAGGGTCCTAGTGGCCACCTGCTTTGAGTATCTTCTTCCATGCAAGGGACACTGATGGGCAGCACACTTACTGCATAGGGCAGCAGTCTTCCCTGAATACTCTAGGAAATGGGGGCTAAAGTCGCTTGAGACACACGACCAGTGATAACAGGTTAAGGTTGCTTGCCTGAGTTACTGGGAGTCATGGCTTTACTGGAATTGAACACAATTCAGTCTGAGACAAACAGATGGGTTCTTACGGAAGCTTCTGACTGAGGTTGCTAAATACACAGCGGAGGCTTGAAAGAACTGAGCATAGGGAGCGTAAGGCAGCTTAGCTCAAGGGGCAAGGCAGCCTCAAAGCGCCTGGGCCCCAGCTGTGCCCCGAGGCAGGTTCAGGGCTGATCCTGGAGTCAGAGCGAGAGAAGAGCCCCCGTGGCAGTGGTCATTGCCTAGACAGACCCATGGATTTAATTGTTGAGGTCTCCCTAAATTTGGTTCATATGCCACACATCCACACACACCAACACACCGAGAGGGTATGACAAGGGTTATCACTCACATAGTAGGACTATGCAGGGAGAGCGGGAAGGCTTCCCAAGGCCCAAAATGGCTTGAGAGAGCAAGGGAAGGAGACTGGTTTGGGCTTCATGGTGGCTGGGTTAGGACTCTGGCAAGGCTCCCTGCCCACATGCCAGGGCTCCCATGGTGTTGAAGTTGCCATCACCAAAGGAGGGCACAGCAGGCTTTCTAATCAGCATGTTCCGATGTGGGGCAGAAGCGGGGAGAGAGGGAAGGATGGAGATTAAAAACTGTTGGTAGTTAAGTATCCAAGTAAAGTCAGACTATTACAGATACAGTATGTCCTTTAATCCCCATTTTATAGATGACAAAATAGCCTCAGAAGATTTAATAGGCCACATAATTATAACGGAAATAAAATAATGGATTTGGGAGTCCAACCCAGGCCCATCAGACTTTCATCTTTTCTACAAGATCACGTGGCTATATTGCTTTTCAGAAGGAAAAGGAAGGATCCACACTTGAATAGTTTAGGTCACAAAGGGAACATCAGTTATCAGTGGATGGCCTGTCCATTAGTCAGAAATGGGACAATATTTTATACTTAAAAACAGAGGGAAGGTGGGAAATGTGGGCCTCCTGGGCTTGAAATGCACGTGGACCATGCATCTGTGTCTCTTGTTTTGGGTGGCCAGAATGTCCCATAACAATTCCATTGGATCATCCCCTCTTGAAATTGCTATCCTAATAAACTGTTCAAGCATCAGTAGCCTAGAGTCAATGTTAATAGTAGAGGTTCTTTCAACTTTTTTTTTTTGAGAATGAGAGAGAGAGAGAAAGAGAGAGAATCAATTTTATTTAGTTTCTCATGTGACTTTCATTGCTCTGACGCTTCATTGTGAACGTGGCACTGCGGTTTGAACCCATGTCCTCGTGCATGGAAGGCAAGCCCTGTAACTGCTGTGCTAGTGCTCCGGCCCCAACAGCAGAGGTTCTTCATCTGGGGCAGAGATGGAGCCTAGGGGTGATCATCAAGGATTCTGTGAATCAGACCTCCCCTCTCCACAGGCTGCTTTTTTTCTTTTCTTCCAGTTTTTCTTGTTTTAGAGAGAGAAAAGCTCATGTTATTTTTTCATCTGGTTGTTGTGTTTCCTCCACTTAGTTGTGTGTGTGGCACTGGGGATCGAACCCAGGTCCTCGAACATTCCAGGCAACTTTTCTACCACTGAGCCACTTCTGCAGCCCTTTCCTTCTGTTATTTTGAAGTCATCTTTGAAAGACAAAACAAATTCAGTGTCATAATATACAAATAATGGATTGCTTCATTCCAAAGAATGACACTTTGGAATGGGATGCTTGCTTGGTGAGGTGATATAAAGTTTATGGCTGTTGTATATCAGTGTTTCGATCAATCTGTTGGTGAGAGAAATGAAAGAAGGTACACATTGGTATAATGCTGAAGGACACTGTTTACATCAAACTTGGGTCAGCTGGTGTTTTAGTCGGCTTTGTTTGCTGTTGTGGCCAAAAGATCTGACAAGAACAATTTCAGAGGAGGAAAACTTTATTTGGTGCTCATGGTTTGAGCCCATAGATGGTCCATTCCATTGCTCTGGGCTCTAGGTGAGGCAGAACATCTTGGTGGCAGGGTGTGGACACAATACATACCCCACAGGGACACCCCCAGTGACCCATTTCCTCCTGCCTACAGCTCCCACCTAGTTAATCCTTAGTGCATTGCTGTTCTGATCAAGTTAAGGCTCTCAGGACCCAACCATTTCACCTCTGAATGTTCTAATGTTATTTTCCACATGGTTTTTTTTCCTTTTAAAAAGAGAGGGAAAGACAGAATCAATTTTATTTAGTTGTTCATGGCTTTCGTTACTCGGACACTTCGTTGTGTACGGGGTACTGCGGTTTGAACCTGTGTCCTTGCGCATGCCAGGCAAACGCCATAACTACCGAGTCACCGCTTCAGCCCATTCCACATGGGTTTTTGGGGAACACCTCGTATCTAGACCCTAGCAGTTGGGAAATATCACGAAATAAAATCATGTTGCGGGGTTGGAGCGGTGGCTCAGTGGTTTCGGCGCTTGCCTGGCAAGCACGAGGACCCAGGTTCAAACCCCAGCACCACGTACACAACTGAGTGTTGGAGCAACTAAGGCCATGTGAAAAACTAAATAAAGTGTTCCTCTCTTTCTCTGTCTCTCTCACTGTCCCTTTCTCTTTAAAAAAAAAAAAATAAAATCATGTTGCAATTTGCATATACCTGAGTTTCACTTTCATCACCGAACATGATGGGACACTAAAGCCACCATGGCTCTTGGAATGCAAATTACTTGTCAACTGGTGCATAAAACAAGCAAACGTGAAGGAGAAATTTCCGTTCAGTGTCTCCATACAGCATCCGGCAGTCCAGGTGTGTTCCCTGAGAATCAGCTGAGATTTGGAAAGGATGACACTACACCTGAACGTACCTGTGTCCCAGGCCTGAAGCCATATCCTCCTGTGTCCCAGGCCTGAAGCCATATCCTGGAACACCCTACCACTTGGCCTCTCAGAATATCTGTACATTAAGGGATGGCTTGGAAAATACCGGTACCCGAGCAACGACCAAGCCGGTTCATGACTTAGAGCACAGGCATCAATAAAGCAGTTCCTTTATCAAATAACCTCATCTACTCCGAAAGGTGAGCATTTCCCCTGATATTTTACAGCAGGAACTGCAGCGATTCCTCTTCCCTTCAGCCTGCACATGCCTGAAACTGCTGCCCCGTTTCCGCGTAAAGCCACCTTCATCTGTCATGTGCCTTCTGACGCCTTCAGAAGAAACCTTTTCTCTTCGTGGGTCTCTCTGGAAACATCAGTGACTGAAAAGTTTATTTTCTTCAGGCCCAACTTTAACTGGGTAAAAAAAAAAAAAATGTCTGGGCATAGAAGGCTGCGTCCGGTGCGTTCAAGCACACACGCGGCCTCCGTGCTTTGGTGCAGACGTGCAGACGCATTGGTGCTTCATTGCTTTCTACCATCGGCAGGGGTCATGGCCGAAACCCTAAAAGGAGTCCTGTCCAGTGCCGTGAAAGCTGGCCTTTTGAGGAGTTTTGGTCTCAGCGTGGATACTGAATATCGTGTTCTTGATTGTACACAAGAGTGCTGCAAGAAAAAAAATCCCCAAATTCTTGTTTGAATATTGGGTGGAATTTTCACCTGGATGAGAGAATCAAAAGCTCCCTTCCAGAACAATGTGGCAGAAAATTCTTTCACTGCTGGATTTACTTAGTCACCTGAATGCAGTCAGTATTTCAACTCAAGTCGGTTATCATGATAGGTCCTTGCGGGAAAACCACGAGCTCTTTTGACCAGTTATCCCATAGGGGGACAAGTCCTCAACCATCACAAAGCCGGAATAAAGTGCTTCTGTAGATTGGAGTTGAGAACGATAGGGCCTTATGGATTTTTTTTGTGTGCCAAATCTGAATAACCTAGAAACACAAAAGGACTCATTTGTGGGTTATTTATCGTCAGATCACCTTCAAATCTAAGCATGGATTCTTAAATTCTTCCCCCACTGACCCAATCTCATTAACTTAAGAACGAATCCGATGACAGGAATTTAATTTAAAACTTTGGAGGGGGTGGATTTTGTGTTTACTGACATGACCCTGCGTAACTTGGCAAAGTGATCAACGCAAGCATTAATTTTGTCTTTTCCTATGCGGGGGTTCAGAGTTTGCAACCTTGGTGCCATTTAAATGAAAATTTGCGATTGACACCAAAGACAATCCCAACATTTTGTTCAAGCCAGACGATGACAGCGTTCTGATTAAAATGTGATTTTTTAAAAAAGAGGACAGTGTGTGTGAGAGAGAGACAGAGAGAATCAGTTTTTATTGAGTTTTTCTCGTGGCTTTCGTTCTCTGACACTTAGTTGTGTACATGGGTGCTGGAGTTTGAACCCGTGTACTCGCGCATGCCCGGCAAGCGCCGTAACCACCGAGCCACGGCTCCAGCCCCTAAAACGTGATTTTTGAGAAGAATTAAAAAGTTTTTTTTTATTTACAATTTTAAATCGACTTTCTACCAAGCAAATAGAGTTTGCATTCTGGGATAAGTCACAAAATAATGATACCAAGACTCTTTTTAAAAATAAGATTGCTTTTAGCTTCTTATGCGTAAGATGTTTATTTCTGATATAGAACAATTTAAATGCAGAAGTTTTGGTGTGTGTATTTCTGGGCATTTTCTGGAAAGGAGGGGCATAGCTTTCTTCAGGTTTTCAAAGCCCGAAATATTCATGACGGAGAGAACTGTAGCATAGCATATGGACAGGTTGGTTCCTGCGACCTCTGTTCCACCTGGTTCCAATTATTCCCAATCGTTGGTTTAGGCGATCGAGTCCTCAGCATGTCTTTGCATTCCAGCCAACTACCCTTTAAAAACAAAAAACCCAGGAAGGTTAATCAGTCCGGTCCCAGGTCCTTAAATCAATCAGTACAGCGTTGAAGTTATGCATGAATTTCCCAAAGGTAAACAGACTTCTATTTAAATGTTATTGCTCTCATTAGCATCAGCTGTTTTCATTATAAATATGCTGAGAAGTTCTTTTCTAATCTAGTTTATAAATTATGCTTATTACTTTCAGATGTTAAGAATTTTTTTTTTTGTTCCCAGCGTCCTTTTCCTTTATAACTCTATTTACGCTGTTCCTTTGTAATGAGCCCTGATTCTATTACATCTTTGCTACCTGTCTGAATGGTTCCTCTCGCTGTGTCCCCTGATTCCCTGCTGTTATAAATCCTGCGGCTTCTGCCTCTCTGTTTTTTCTTTGACTGGCTCTGATAATAAGAGTTACATCTTTGTTTTATTGTTGCTTTCCATCTACGGCAAGGAACACTGGTTTAGCTATACAGTTTCCTATTTAAAAATGCATTTAAATTAACAACATGTTGATTTAAAGCAGGGCTTGACAAACGTTTTCTGTAAAGAGTAAATATTTTCAGCTTTATGGGCCAAGAGGTTTCTGTGGCAACCACTCTGCTGTCAGAGCCCAAAGTGGCTGTGGACAATGCACACATGAACGGGTACGGCCAGATGTGGCTTGTAGGCCGTTTGCTGACTCCTGATTTAAAGGAAGCTATTATTAGAATAAGAGTTTGGGGGGCTGGAGTGGTGCCTCAGGGGTAGAATGCTTGCCTGGCATGTGTGAGGGCCCAGGTTTGAACCCCAGCACCACATACACAACTAAGTGTTGGAAAAACAAAAAGCAGATGAAAAAATAAATAAAATTGACTTTTTTTTTCTCTCTAAAAAAATAAAAGATTGGCAGGTAAGTGGATATGGCAGAAATCATAAAACTGAAATGTAAATGGCTTCAGACTGAGAAACTGGGCTCCATGTTATTGCTTTGTTTAACACGGGTTCCTTTTGCACAACGGCCCCATTCATGGTCCTGGGAACTCATCCCCTTTGTTGCAGGAGTTTGGTCTACACAGAGCCAGATAATTACAGAGGCCCACAAGAACAATCTCAGAGTGCCACCACCAGACTAGTGCATGTGTGGGCACACACGCCCATGTGTGCATTCAGGACGTGGGGTTCAGTGTTGGTTCTGAAGAAACTGCCCTTTTCTACCATCTCCAGTTCATCCGCCTATTATAGTACACTTTGTTACTCTTTGTCCGTGTTACAGATGAGGACACCGAGGTTCAGAGAGGTCAAAGAATTGCTGAAGGACTCAGAGCTTGTAAGGAGAGGAGGTGGGATTCGAACCAGTCTGACTCCAAGAATCAGGAAACAGTTCTTCCTCTCAGAATAATTCCATATAATAGAAACCAACCCAGTCTTCGGAAATCCATCAATACAAGCACAGGCCCTTGACCTTGTTCTTGTCACAATTCCCATGCAAAGGTGACTCAAGCCCTGTATGCAGGAGAACTTGGACTTGTCACCTGCCCCTGGCCTGGCCTGAGAACTTATGTGCCAACCTGAAGCTCCAGGTTCCTGTGAAGAGGGCAGGCAACAAGCCCACATCCACCCATTTGTTTGCTATTTTACAACATGACGAGGGATGTTTGTCTGCTCATGGGACAAAGCAACCATAATAATAAAAATTAATAATAATAATAATTATGCCAAACATAAAGGATTCACTCGGTGCCAGACACTCCTAAGCATTTCATGTGTATTGCATGCAAAAATCCATCTACACAAGAGCCTTCTGGGGGTTCCTAACAAAGCAACACAACCTGGGTGGCTTTCAACAGAAGGAATTCATTCTCTCGAAGTTCTGGAGGCTGTGAGTCAAGATTGAGGTGTCCACAGGGCTGTGTTCCCCCGAAAGGCTCTAGGGCAGAGTTCTTGCCTTCTTAGCTTCCAGTGTTGCCAGTGTCCCTGGGCTTTGAGCTGTGTCACTCCAGTCTCGGCTTCTGTTATCACGTAGCTTCTTCAGTGGTCTAGGTCTGTGCGTCCAATTCTCTCTCTCCTGAGAAGCATACACTGATTCAGTATTACTTTTTTTTTTTTTTTAAGAAAGATGGACAGAGAGAGAGAGGGAAAGAGAGAAGCAATTTTTATTTAGTTTTTCACATGACTTTGTTCCTCCAACACTTTATTGTGTACGTGGTGCTGGGGTCTAAACCTGCACACTTGCGTGTATCAGGCAGGCACCATAACCACCGAGCCACCGCTCCAGCCCCATCAGCATCACTTCTTAATTTGATTATATCTGCAAAGATCCTCTTTCCAAATAAGGTCACATTCATAAGTACCAGGGGTCAGGACTTCAGCCTATCTTTTGGGCATAAGGTGGCTGGGACACAATTCAACCCACAATAGGTGGTTCCTGTTCCTAAAAATTTATTTCCATTGGACAAGTGGGAACCATAAGAACAGAGAGATTAAGGATCTGTCCAAGTTACACAGCTTTAGTAGCAGAGTCACGATTTGAATTCAGCTCCTCTGGGAGTCTATGCTCTTACTTACCGCCTCAACAAGTACTTTGCTTACTGAACTGCCTGTCCCTCTCTTAGCACCTGGAGTACCACCCTAAGAAGAGCGAAAGACTCCACAGTGGCAGCTCCCAGGAGCAGGGGGACAAGAGAGGCACTGGGCTGTGTGTGTCTGTGAATTCTTATTCATCTGAACAGGAAACCAAGTTTGCAGTGTGGCTGGGTGGGCACAGGACCAACTCCTACTGCCATCTGGGTAATTGGTGTTCTGTGTTCATTTCAATAATGAACAATATTAAAGGAGGCTGGAGATGCAATGGAGATAGAAGCATTGTGGAAAGAACAAAGAAATTTTCCTGTGCTGAGTCTTAGGTCTGGGCAAGATGAGGGGCACGATAATCAGGTATTAAAACCAAAGAGATTATACGGCAACCCTGGTGCCATTCATCCTGGCTCTCATCCTGGGCTGGTGGTACAATTCAGATCTGATGAGACCGAGGCATTATCTCCATGGTTTATTTACATCTCAAATCAGCTTGCACTGACAGGAGAGAAAGGAGTTCCAGAGAAGAAATGTAACTAAGTGATATATTTCCTACAGGAAGTGCAAACGCAATATAGACTACCTGGGTAAATATATCATCCCAGAAATGATTCGACCGCCAAATGCTCAAGTTTACATTTTTATATTTCTTGCCTTGGAGACCACCTGCTTTTCCTGTCCTCTACCTTTACGACTGCTTCTTTATTTTATTTTTTAATTTTTAATTAGTTTTTATTTTTTTAAGAGAGAGAGAGAGAATCAATTCTGATACTTTGTTGTGTACGTGGTGCTGGGGTTTGAACCCACATCCTTGCATATGCCAGGCAAACTCCGTAACAGCTGAACCACTGCTCCAACCCCTCTTTATTTTATTTTATTAGAGAGAGAGAGAGAGAGAGAGAATGAATTTTATTTAGTTTTTCACATGGCTTTCTTTGCTCCCACATTTAGTTGTGTGGGTGGTGCTGGGGTTCGAACCCAGATCCTTGTGCATGCCAGGCAAGCGCTCTGCTGCTGAGCCGCCGCTCCAACTGCTTCTTCACCAGCTTTTCTCCCCAGACCCCCAGCTCTGTCTTCCACATTACTTCCTTCTCTCTCCACGTCTTCCTGGACAAATTCCTCTTCTTCATGACTTTCACGATTGGCTGGCAGTGCCGATGAATCACAGATTGTGTTTTCCTAGGTGTCTGATGCGTGCTTTTACCCTTACTCATTTATTTAAAATATTTTTGAATAGGTACAATTGGAGTACTCCTTATCCATAATGCTAGGTATCAGAAATGTCTTGAATATTTTTTTCTTCTTGGTTCTAGGCTATTTGTATCCATGTAATGAGATATTTTGGGGATAAGACTCAAGTCTAAGCACAAATTAATATGTTTTGTATATATTTTCTATACATAGCTGAAGGTAATTTTGTACAGTATTTTAAATTTAGTTGAATTTTGTGCATGAAACAAAGTTTCAAGGTATGGAGTTTTTCTGTGCTATTATGTCCATGCTCAAAAAATTTCAGAGTTTGGATTAGTTCAGGTTTTCAATTTGAAGATGTTTAACCTGTACATTTGCGTAGTGAAAGTGAAAGGGGCAGGTGGTAAAAGCAGTCGGCTGAAATTCTCCCCCTCTTCCATTTTTGTCTCATTCTTATTTTCATAGACGACTGACTTCTTCCATAGGCAAGAAAATATAAATAAAAATGGTAATTCTCCCCATTTTCCCTTCCTTGTGCTGTGTTACGCATAGATTCTGCACTTTCCTTTTTTCCCTTCAGATCTTCCCAGGATGGGATGTAGAGAACATCTTCATTCTTCTTTTTTCCTTTTTAAAATTTATGATGATACAGGGATGTCCCATAATTTATTTAACCCGTCTCCTCCTGGTGGACATTTGAGTTGTTTCCAGTCTCTTGCTGTGATGATTAATTCCATGTGTCAACTTTACTGGGCACCAGGCTGCCCAGATATGTGGTTAAACATTATTCTGGGTGTGTCCATGAGGATGTTTCTGGATGAGATTAGCATTGAACTGATATGCTCAAGGTGGGTGGGCCTCATGGGATCTGAAGGCCTGAATAAAATAAGGAATAAGAAGGAATTCTTTCCCCTGGTCTGACTGTCTTTGGGCTGGGCCAGCCATCTTCCCCTGTCTTTGGACCAGATCAGACAGGATTTTATACCATGGGCTCTCCTTGTTCTGCACTTGTCAGTCTCCGTAATGTGTGAGTGCCAATTCCTTATAGTAAATCCCCCTCCCTCACTCTCTCCACACACACACACACACACACACACACACACACACACACACACACACAGAGTCATTCTGGTACCCTCCATGAACACCAACATCCATGGATGCACAATTCCCTTATATCAAATGGCATCGTGTTTGCGTATAACCTATGCAATCCTCCTGTATATATAGATTACTAATAATATCTAATAGAGTGCAAATGAAGTGTAAATAATTGCTATAGTGGATTGTTTAGGGAACAGTGATAAGAAAAAATGTGAGACATCTTCAGCACAAATGCAGCTTTCTCGAATATTTTCTACCTGTGCTGGTTTAAAACCACAGCTGTGGAGCTGTTGATACAGAGAGCTGATTGCGTGTGTCTGTCTATATCTATCTGTCCCCTTGGTTTGGTTTCTCCGGAACCCTGCCTTATAGACTTGCATTGCAAACAGGGTTACAACGAGTGCCTTCGCACTGATAGAACTTTGCACACGTGCCTGCCTAACCTTACGATAAATTCACCAAAGTGGGATTTTTGGGACAAAGGAGATGTTCATCGGTAATTTTGTTAGAGTGCCAAATTGTTCTCCACAGTGATTATGTGAAATTAAATTCTCACCAGCAATGTGAGAGTTCTCGTTTCCCTACAGCCCTTCTCGACAAAATGTGTTAGCAAATTTTTGGATTTTTTCCAACTTGACAGTTGAGAAATAGCATTCAGGTAGTCAACGTGCATTTCTCACATTATGAGGGAAGTTGAAAGCCTGTTTATGTATTTGAGAGCTGTTATTTATCTTTTTCTGTGAATGGACTGATCATATCCTTTTATTTTATTTTATTTTATCATTTTTTTTCCCTAGGGCTAAGCTCCAGAGTTTTGCTTGGATATCCTATGTGTGGCTCAAATTTATCATAGCCCCGAAGATAACTCTTTAGCACCTTTATCCCTGCCCCAGCCGGGACTCTTCTTTCCCTGCCTGGGTAATGAGACCCAGCCCAGAAATCTCAACACTATTCTAGATTCTTCTCTTCTCCATTTGGCCAAAGAGCACTGTAAAAATTTCTGACCCGGGTGCTTGACCGGGAGAGGTGAATCTGGAGGTGAGCCTGTTTTGCAGGTGTAGATGAGAAGCCACGTGGAGGAAGTGCGTGCTGAGCCCCAGAACAAGAAGCCATGAAACTGGGACTTTGCTGCTCCCAAGAGACTGGCTCACCTATGGGGTGGGGCTCGGCCAGAATTCTGAACAATAATGAAGAGAGATGCGTGTGCTCATGCTTTGTCTATCCCCTCCCTCCTTCTGTGTGGGAGTGTGTGTGTGTGTGTGTGTGTATGTGTGTGTAAGAGTGTATATGTGTGTGAGTGTGTATGAGTGTGAGTGTTCGTATGTGTGAGTGTATATGTTTGCGAGTGAGTGTGTGTGAGTGTAAATGCAAGTGTGTGAGTGTGTGAGTATGTATGTGAGTGTGAGTGTATATGTGTGTGAGTGTGAGTGTATGTGAGTGTGTGTGGGTGTGTAAGTGTGAGTGTGTGTGTGTGTCGGTGTTTTACCTTAATGCTGTTTATCTTTCTGCATGTTTTTCACGTACTTGCTGTCTAGTTGACGAATTGGAATTGTCCCTATTCACGGTGTACAGTGAGATGTTTTGATGCGTGCTGAAATTGTGAAACGGTTGTATCAAGCTAATGAACATATCCATTGCCTCATATCCTTATCCTCTGTTCTGTGAGGACAGTGAAGATCTACTGCGAACAATTTTCAAGTATGCAATACATTGTTAACTCTAGTCCCTGTGCTGTATGATAGATCTCTCTCTTTCTCTTTTTGCTTTTTAAAGACAGTCAAGTGAGAGAGAGAAAGAGATAATATGTTTTATTTTTTCATCTGGTTTTTGTAGTTGTGCATGCGGTGCTGGGGTTTGAACCTGGGTCCTTGTGCATGACAGGCAAGTGCTTTACTGCTGAGCCACCACTCCAGCTCTGTATGATAGAGCTCTTAAACTTATTCATCCTAACTGAAATTTTGTATGCATTGACTTGTATCTCTCCAGCCCCAGTTCCTAATAACAACCATTCCAGATGTTTTCTTTTCTTTTCTTTTTTTTGGTGTGTGTGTGCACCAGAGATCGAATCCATGGACACTTAACCACTGAGCCATACCTCCAGCCCTTTTTCTATTTTTTAATTTTGAGGCAGGGTCGTGCTAAGTTGCTTAGGGCCTCCCTAAGTTGCTGAGGCTGGCTTTGAACTTGTGATCCTCCTGCTTCAGCCTCCTGAGCTGCTGGGATTACAGATGTGCACCATCAGGCCCAGCTAATTCCACACCTTTTCTCAAGGACCAGTAAGTTCTGGAGTTGTGTCCACGTTAGCAGACATAGACCTACCTCATTGTTTGCTCTGCTGCATAATATTCAAAAGTAGGAATGTATTGTAGCTCCATGATCCTATTAATGGACATTTTGACCCCAAGTCCCTCCCACCCCCAACAACAAACACATTTACATACCTTTCCATATACACATTATGAGTGATTCTCAGTGGTTTATATCAAGACTGGAATTGCTAGGCGATGAGGCCTGAGACAACCTTTAACTAAAATTTAAAATTTAGTTATATGTTCAGTAGACCATATATTTATTTGTATGACTCATAAATGAAAAATAATATAGAACACATACCTTGCAAAGCCTCACCCTCACCAGTTTTATAATCTGTTTCCGCTCCCTTGCTCTTGTAGGTGTTAGCTTCTTGTACATTCTTCCAGTTCTTTATGACAATAAA